>PVJH01005894.1:0-107098 GCA_004026705.1 Nesogale talazaci
CTGCTTTCTGTTCTACACTACCGTAATTGCTAACGATCGCCCCTATAGACGGGGTTTTAGACGGCTCCCAATTTGAAGCATGACACAAATGGGTCACACGAAGGTGGGCGATTGCTTAGTTGATAGAATCTCACTCTACTGGGGAGATTTCCAGAGGTTGAAAATGACAGTTGCAGAAAGTGTTACCAGATTGCGCCGAGACCAGGGCTTAGGCCTCAGAGGCAGCCCCGGTGCTAACCAATGACACGGGCGAGGCTCCACCGCAAGCTGCCAGGGCGCTGTGCCTCAGAGTGCCATCAACGTTTCTCTGAATGTGTTTTGCTTTGTTTTTTCTTTTTTTTCTGAATGCGTCTTACCTTCTAATTTTACTGTGTAAGACAGGAGGCTTGCAAAAAAGCCCTCATTATAAATGTGGGCACACAGAGTACTTACCAGATGGCTGTGTGCTTGAGGTCGGGATGGAATGAGTACATGGAAAAGGACACGGCTGTTTCTAACGTCACTGTACCATTTGAAACCCCAGTGGTCTAGTGGTTCTGTGTTGGCCTGGATCGGCCTGGGCAGCAGTTTGAAGCCAGCAGGTGCTCCTCCACAGGAAGACAGGGCTTTCTGCCCCCATAAAGACTTACCGTCTCTGGCTGAGCCCCGGTGGCGTAGTGGTTGAGTGCAGGACTGCCACCCACAGGCTTGGCGGTTCAAATCCAGCAGCAGCTCTCCAGGAGCAAGAGTGGTCCTCCCACTCACATCCGAGGATAGTGATGCCCCCCCTGAAAACAAACAAACAAACAACAAAAAAAGACATACAGTCTCTGTACAGAATCCCACAGTGTCAGTTCTGTCCTGTCCTGTTAGGTCGCTGTGAGTCAGAATTACTGTGTTTTCCTGAAAATAAGACTGCGTCTTATATTTATTTTCCTCAAGAAGACACCCAGCACTTATTTTCAGGGGATGTATGTGGGTTTGTTTTTTTTTAAGTACGGTACAACAATCTACATTCATTCAAATATAGTAAAGTCATTTTCTTCTGGAACCTCATCATAATTCTCCAAACCCCAAATTCCATCCTGGATTTCATGGGACTCTTTCCTGTAGAACGACCCCATCTCTCATGTTGAGCAATAGCAGCTCTGATCCTTGTAACGTGCTCAGAGTGCATTGATAATAACACTGTCGGCGATTTTATCCCATGAAGTCTTCACCCAAATCACGACCTCTTGCAAGCGAGGCTTCACAAAGTTTCCACGCTGATTTCTCGTAATTTTACTTTTAATGTGACTATTAGTTTCCATGGCCAAATGGTCTTTGAATGCCTTATTTATTGCAGTTTCAAGAGTCTGCAGATAGCTCACGATGGGGCAGATGAGAAGGGCTGCCCATCTGAATCACCACTAGCTCTGCTATGAGATGCAGGGATGGTGCAGTTACACTGGGTAGTGACGCCCATCGCTAGGTCTTCTTTGTGGCCTGGACTTCTAATGCGGAAATAATTAGATATCTTCCTAGGCTTATTTTATGGGTAGGTCTTATTTTCAGGGAAACATGGTAACTTGGTGGCAGTGAGTTTTGTGTATTTGTTTTTCTGTACCATTTGAAAGCCATGTTCAACAGACATATTTTGCCTTAACTTGTCTCTGAAGTGAGTTTCTGTTGGATTCCTGCCATAGATTTTCCTCCTGGAGTTAATGAGTTGAGGGTTAATCCTTTAGGGGTGGGGACAAAAGTTTGGTCTGCGCTGCTGTGACTCTGTTGCTCCTCAGGTTGTCATCCGGCGGCTGCCTCCCAGTCTCACCAAGGAGCAGTTGGAAGAGCAGCTGCACCCGCTCCCTGCCCACGATTACTTTGAATTCTGTACTGCCGATCTTAGGTGAGGAGGAGCTTGGAACTTCAGCATTAAAAGTTGAAAGGGGCTGTTAGTTTATCATAGATAAAAGTTTTCCATTTTCTTTTCCAAGTGTCCTCAGAAATCAGTACCTTCCTTTATTATTTTTTTCCAGTTACTTCTAAGCAGAGAGGTTATTAAATTCCTCAAAAATAGAATTTGGGCAACTCCTGTCATCGTGATTATATAGAAGAAGAAACAGACTTACAACTTCTTAGTGTTTGAACTTTATTTCACATACCTTAACTTATTAAATTATATTGAAATATTATCCCTCCAAACGTGAGTATGCCCTCCATATGAGACCGGATGAGTTTTCACAAGTGAACGAGTTTATGTAACTGACGAGCAGATAAAGAAGAACAGTATTTCCTGGACTCCATGAACTCCACTGTAGATCCCTGGTGGAGGAGTGAAGCGTGACTGATAACTAGAAATTCAGCAGTTGATAGCCACCAGTTCCCCTGAGGGAGCGAGATAACACTGTTTGCACCCATAGAGATTCCCCACGGCAGACACCCTAGGGATAGGTTTTGTTTTGCTTAAAGGGGCACTGTGAATTAGCATCCAACCAGTCCATGGCAGTGGCTGGAAGCCACCTATTTCCTGTCGCACAGTGATGCAACACCCTCCTCCCCCAAGTTAGAGCTTATTCCCTTCCCTTAGAGTGGTAATAGGTGACGTCACATGAACGTTTCCTATCTTTCTTTTAGCAGAGGACTAATCTTTAACCCAGTTCAAACCTTTTAGCGAACAGCAAATGTCACTAGAAATCAGTTATTTTCCACTGTATCTTTATAGTCGCTATTTTAGCAAAGATGATTTTTCTTGTGACTAAAGTTTAGGGAAAAAAAACTAATGAAAAGAAATAGGAATTCGGTGACCCAGATTGAGATACCAGTTCCTCCTTGCCATTAACCATACCCTCTGCAAGTACTATTTCTCTGGACCTCAGTATTATCTCTCTCCGGGGGTCGAAATCACCTTCCTGTAAAGGAAATTGGGTGGCTGTAGATGGGAGTTGAAGAAGGCCTAATTCTTCCTGTAGACTTCAGTGATTTTTTTGAGTGTGATGTCATTTGCTACAATAAATACTCTTAGAACATCTAAAAGTGTTCTTTAAATTAATAGAAATTATGACTAGAGTTCTATTACCAGTTGTGATGTGTATTAAAGGAATAAACTTCTCTTTGGTGTTTTCACCTCTGAAGACCAGTATTTGTATCCTGGTGTTAGGCCATAGGGAAACTGACTCTTCACTGTCTCTCCCAAGTTATAATCAATATCAGTTAACAGCCCCCTCAAGCTGTCTAGCTTATTAGAAGTAACTGAGACATGAATTTTGGCAAGGAGATTTTATTGCAGTGGTTTGTTCTATTCAAGGGGGGGGGGGAGAGACAAAATTAAGGAAATCTTGTATTTTTTTTTTTTACTAAGCATTTTCTCTTATTTCAGCCTTTATCCCCATCTCTACTCAAGAGCATACATTAATTTTAGAAATCCTGATGACATCCTTCTTTTTAGAGACCGTTTTGATGGATATGTCTTCATCGACAGTAAAGGTTGGATCTTTGACTTTTTAATTATTGCAATCTTACTATATTGCTGAAGTTTTGTCAGGGTATTTGTGACATTTAATTAAGATGTTTTCTAACACTAGACTGAAATAAATATTCTAAAAAATGTTTCTACATTTTTATTATTTGGAAATTACATATAAACCAAGTACTCTAGAAGTTCTGAATAACAGTGATAATCCATTTCTATGTTACCATTGAGAAGTGGGGTCTTTCATATAATGAGTTCTTGGGATGACTAAACATTTTCATGTTTTAAGACTAAATGGACCAAGCTGGGGCTTTCGACTCCCTTGAACAGGTAAAATCTGGGAGACTCACAGGGGCGGTTGTACCCTGTGCTGTTGGGTCATTATGAGTTGACAACGGCTTGATGGCAGTGAGTTTGGTTTGGTTTTGTATTTTGAGAAGTCTATAGTTATACTCATTTCTCATAAACATAGTTAAATTGTTATTCACCTACTTTCTGTCATGCAAAATAGAGTACTGTTCATAATCTTATCATTTCTTGATGATGTCATGGGGCAGAATGCAGCAGTAATGAAAATTCACTACAGGCCTAGCAATACCTACCCCTGTAGAAAACAGTTCTACATCCCTGGCCCTTTTGAATTCTTATATCTGATTCATTTTTCTTCCTCCTCCTCATCTGACTGCCAGCTATTGCATTCACAGCTGTCAAGTCTTTACAGGATTGCTTTAACAATAATTGATTTTCTGTTTTCCCCACCAACCAGTCTCTTCCCACTCCATCCCCACCCACCACTGATTGCTTTCTTCTTTCCCACTGGGGGAAAGGCATAAAAAGACTCTTAGAAGTTCACAAAGGTGAGGACTGGGAGATCTTTCTTGAGGACAAGGAAGTTTACAGTTCAGCTGTTTGACTGCTCATTCAACAATGTGTCCAACTCCCTTTTTGTAAGGTTCTCCTGTGTAATAGTGCAGCAGAAGATGTGGAAGGAGCGGTGACCCAGACCTCTTCCTGGTTCTTCACTGTCTTCTGATGGCTGAGATTAACACACAAATACCCCCTAGATGACTGAGAGATGCCATGTCATAGTCACCTGCCCAATATTAACAAGTGGAAAATGACTATTCCGTGGGTTTAGTATTGCAGTAGTGTTTCATTTGTTGATAAAGGAATTAAGTACATTATTCTAGTGAAAGTTTGTGCAAGGTTTGCCCCACAGAACATCATTATCAACTTTTAGTGACTTCCTTTCTAACTTGACCATTTGCAGCAAATTATTACCTGCAGAATTAAACATAATCTTTATAACTGCCTTTTTAAAGTCATTTGTCTTTCCAAACAGTAATTTCCTTGAATGCATATCACAGGTTGATGAATAAATTAGCCACTAAAAATGGAAAGTTAAAGCAAACGCAATTAAGACCACTAACAATTTAAAGGTATTTTATATTAAGTTATTTTGAGGGGAGTTCAGGTTTATTGAGATATATGTTACATATGGTAACATTTATCTTGCGTCCAGGTTTATTGTATTTTACATAAGGTAAAATTCATCGTTTTAATTCCATTGTCTCAGGAACTTTAGGAAGGCCCTCGCCCTTATTTAGTCTATCTTTCTATGCATAAAAATCCTTAAACAAACACTTCCTGATACATAAAAACAATCACATTTTGATGACTGTCACAAAGTACACCCATTTGTTATTACATACCACTGTCTGTACTGAAAGTTTTATTAATGTAATAGACTTTATCGGCTTTGGGACCGCAGACATAGCACTATCAACTATTGCCAGAGCAACTGTTATGTGGCATGTGCCTATAGATTATAATATAAAGCCGTAATACTGTATTATCATTGTTACCCTTAGCCCTGTAGGTAAACTACACCATTGGTTTCTAAAATGAATTTGAGAATGGTTTTTGGAATTTATTTTCTGTTACAGGCCTAGAATACCCTGCAGTGGTAGAATTTGCTCCATTCCAAAAGATATCCAAAAAGAAGCTAAAGAAAAAAGATGCCAAAAGTGGGAGCATTGAGGATGGTAAGCTCTTCTACAAACCCTGGATCATGAGCCACCAACTTAAACATACTGGTCCAATAGAGTGCCTCTCCCATGGGTGTGAAGTGTTTTCCTTCACTTCTGTTTTTAAACTTACAGATCCGGAATATAAGAAGTTTTTAGAAAGTTACTGTGCAGAGGAAGAGAAAACCAGTACCAGTCCTGAAACTCTCCTGGGAGAGATAGAGGCAAAGACAAGGGAACTCATTGGTCTGTTTCGCTCACTCTTCTATTTACTTTATTGAAATATATGTATTTGAGATGTACTTTTATAAATTTGTCATGATTTATTATTAATTAATCGCAACATATTACAGGCCTAGCAGAGGTTTATTTCTTGTTTGACAGAAGGGGTAAGAAAATATCGTGGAGCATTTGTTGATAGTGAGCACCTGCACCTTCACTTAGGACCGTTTCGTTTCTGAGTTGCCAAGCTTCCCACTGTTGTAAAGTGAGCCGTGGGTAAGACCTTGGGCGGCCGTGCCCAGTGGTGTCAGGGAAGGAGGACCATGCTCACAGCCTCGGCACAGGGATCAGTCCTCTGGAATTGAAACCCTTGGCTTAAGTAAGAGATAATCTTACTGCTGCTGTAAAGCAAGTCAAGCCCCTGAACAGACCAAACTAGTGAGTGACCCCTGCTGAATCTGGTCTAAAGGCTGACCTTCTACCCTGATAGCTGCAATGGTTGTCTTGAGAATAATTGTCTCTTTGTTGTTGTCTGCCAATTACTGACTCATCGCAATACTGCATAGGGTTTCAGGGACTCTAAACCTATACAGGAGCAGAGAGCCTCATCTGTCGAGGTTGGTGAGATGGAACCACCAACCTAGTAGCAGTCCCCCCAATCCTCAAGTTGATATGAACCACTGGTAGCCATTAATAAGCAAACAGCCTGTACCAGCAATTTCAATATTTTTACATGTACAATTCAGTGACATCATGTTGCACATCGATCATGCTTTCAGAATTTCCCACAAATTCGCACTAATTTGGATGATCTCCCTTTTATAAGAGCTGATGATTGACGGTCATGAGCCAACTTTAGTCATCCTGAACTAGAATTCACTGTCGCCCTAGGAGCCAGCCTTGGCAGGAAGCATGGTTCTCATGGCACCTTGTATCTGTGTGTACCCTCATCGAGTCTTATGACCTGTGATCCACCTACTGAAGTAACACTGGCTGGCCATCTTCCCTGCCAGGAAACCAGTTTGGTTCTAGCAGCATGCTGAAAGAGACCATAGAAGGAGATGGACACTTATTCCCAGTGTCTTAGGGTCACAGAAATCACGTGAAAGTTTTTCTCTAGGAAAACATTCAGTCATAATTATTTATGATTTTGCACACAATTTCTTTTTTGGGCCGGGGGGCATCACTGCCCTCTGGTGGGAGTCGGTAGCCCAGCCTTGCTCCTAGAGAGCTGCTGCTGGATTTGAACTGCCAGCCCAATGGGCTGCAGTCCCACGCACAATCACTACGCCACCATGGCTCAGCCCTACACACATTTTCTAAGTGTGGTTGAATCCACCAGCTTAGGAACTCTCCCAGTCCTGAGTAAGCCCCATGGTCCAAATTCATTTCTGTTCCAGAAATTCTGTTAGCATCATGTCCACTCTCTCATGTATCCATGAATCTTCCTTCTCCATTTAGTTTGTGTTCTGTAAGACATGAAGGTTAGATCCGAATCAGGATTGACTCATTGAGTTTGGTTCTAGCACGTATAGAGTTGTCAGTCTTCTTAAGGTTACTTGACCTTGCAGGGTGGAGTAAAACCTCCCCAGGATACAGTGTACGCTCATGTAGCTTTAAAAATAATCACAGAATTCCTCTAAGAATTTTAAATATCAAATTGGAAACACATATTTAAATGCAGAAGAGAAATTTTATTTTAGAAGTTAAGTATAACATTACAATTTTCTGTTTTAGCTAGAAGAACTACACCACTTTTGGAATATATTAAAAATAGAAAATTAGAGAAGCAGGTAGGTCTGGCCTTTCATCTGATGTATATCTGTCCTATTTGTGACATTTTCTTCAGATAATTTATCCACATACTTTTCCATAACTAGCGAATTCGAGAAGAGAAGCGAGAAGAACGAAGGCGGAGAGAATTAGAAAAGAAACGCTTGCGGGAAGAAGAGAAGAGGAAAAGGAGAGAAGAAGAAAGATGTAAGAAGAAAGAGGCAGACAAACAAAAGAAAATTGTTGAGAAAGAAGTAAGGATCAAGGTAATTTTGAGTAAACATTCCCTTCCTTTCTCCCCTAAATAATTCTACTGCACCAACTATACCTTTCAGCTATTTTAGCGTTAATTTTCAAGACATTCCCATTAGATCTATTCTTTTTTTAAAAAATTTTGGTCCTAAAATAGTTTCAAACTGTGCTCTACAAAGCACTAGGTGTGGTGCAGACATGCTCTGTTACTGGAGAATGGGTGGGCTGGTCAAAGAGAAGGCCCAGAGTTTAAACAGCCAGGAGCACGACCCTCAGAGCAAACCACTTGGGTCTAGGCAGTGACCTCACGTGTCAGAGTAGGACCGTGCTTCATTGGGTTTCAGTGACGGCTTGGTCCGATGCAGACCAAGCACCTCGCCTTTCCTCAGGCATGTCGGGGGCGCTCCGAGCTCCAGCCTTTCTGGTCAAAGCCAAGCACACTGCCCATTTGCACCACCCAGGGATGCTTGCCCACCCCAGAGTTTCTCTTCAGCTTAAATTTCTCTCTCAAGGAAAGATTTCCTGGGGAAAGCCCCTATTCTGCCCACTGAACAACCCTCCTGTGAGAACCACAGGCTCAGCATATATACCCCTTTCTTTTATGTTTGAATTCTCCTGTTGGTCAACATCTCGCCCCTACGACAGAGAATAAGGAAAACTCTACTCTCCCGCTAGTGTTTGCACTAGTGGCATACTTAGAGCCGTCATGAGCGAAGGTCTGAGGCAACAGTCGTGCAAGCCCCCTTTTCCCTGCACGCCGACGTGTCAGCTAGCAGCCTGCCTACCTGGTCTTTGTAAGCTAACCAGGTTGACAAGTGAGGCATGGATGCTTCCAGCCCTCTTTATGAAGTTTAACTCAGAGATTAAAGCGCGGTCATTTGGTATGGGGTTTATCACCAGTGGGTTCCTACCTTGCTTTCCCAGCCTCTTGTGACCAAGAAGTCCTTGTGACCTAGAAATCCACAACCTCTGCCACTGAGTCAATTCCAACTCAGAGCGACCTATATAGGGTTCCTAAGGCCCTGCATCTTCACCAGAGCAGATCGCTCCATCTTTCTCCCATGGAGCAGCTGATGGGATTGAACCCTTCCTTTACTGTTCGCAGTCCCAACACCGACGTGACTGGTTTAATGCATCGTTGTCAGTGTGTATCATTGAGCCCATGCTGACATGTGGCGGCAAGCCTGTAGGACAGAGTAGCTCTTCCCCTGGGTTTCCTAGGCTGCCATCTAGCTGTAAGAACAGATCGCTAACTCACATCTCCCATGGAGTGACTAGTGGGTTCAAATTTGTAACCTTTCAACTAACTGCCAAATGTTGAAGCACACTATCCTGAGGGCTCTTTGTCAGATGTATAAAAGACATTTTTCTCTTCGTAAACAGTGTCAGCCTAAATTGAGATTAGTACTCTATTCAAATGGTATGATAATCCAAATTTAAACCTTATGTATATTTTCCTTGTTCATAAAGTCCCATGCCAGGATTCAAATAGATCCCTGGGGGCTGAGCCTCGGTGGCGTAGTGGTTGTGCGTGGGACTGTGGCCCACTGGGATGGAGGTTCAATTCCAGCTCCACAGGAGCAAAGGCTGGGCCTCTTACTCCCACCACCAGAGGGCAGTGATGCCCCCCCAAAAACAAACAAGCAAAAAAAATCAAATAGATCCCTGATGGTATAATGGTCAAAGTATCTGGCTAATACTGGGAAGGTCACTGGTTCTAACACACCGTCAATTCCATGAGAGAAAGATGTGGCAGTCTCCTTCCATAAAGGTTTCCAGCCTTGGAAACGTCTGCTCTGTCCTGAGGGCTACTATGAGTCAGAATTGACTGAACAGCAGTGACGTGTCTGGGAAAAGAATTCTATAGAATCATAAAATGTAAAGAAAAAAAACCCAAAATGGTGAGTACTTCAGAAAAAGATATACTAGCAATGAAAAATACAAAGGAAGAAATCATGGATTCATTCACGTTATTTTGTATGGCCTTCATAAAGAGAAAGGGACAGTGTAAAATGGCAGACAAGTTAGAACTTCAACATGAGAATGACAAATCTTAACTCTGTCTGCATTTCATTGGCCAAGGCAAGACCAGTCACTCCCTGAGCCATTTCCTAACTCCTGGCCGAGTAGAAGTGCCCTTTTGGATTTCCATGGCCTAAGTCTTTACAGAAGTAGGCAGCCTCATCTTTCTCATTTTGGGCAACAGTAGCCACAGCCAGAGAAAGACCTTTCCTGTACCATGCAGGCTTCCTGGAGCTGACCTTGTAATTCACAGCTCAGCACATAACCCGCCATGCCACCAGCACTCTAAAGCAAGGTCCTCTAAAGCTAATTACCTTCACATGGATAGGAATGAAAAGCAGTACCAATTTTTCAGGAAAAGGAAAATCTGAAATGGTTTGTGAACAGCATCAGTGAATAGACTCTTAAAATACATGTGAAGGGCATGAGCAGCAGCCAGCTGGTGTTGCTCTAGCATGGTTCTTTCCAGGATAAAACCGAGCTATGCAGGTAGACAAACCATGTACTCCCCCTCCCCCCCAAAGTTCACCCATATAGTGTTCCCAACTGATTTTGATGGGAATTGGACAAGAGCATATATTGTTCTGTATAGATCTGTATAGTTCTAACGTCTCATGATCTGGTAATGACATTGAGGAGGCTGCATAACCCAACCAGAGTAAGAAATAAAGATTGTCCATCCCTTATCTACAAGGTCAAAGCCAAGATTTTTGTTTTTGTTTTTAGAAAATAATTCTGAGAACAGTATTTGTTTGGTCCATGTTTGTTTAAGGGTTCAGACTCAACTCCTGATAGCAGACACTGCAACAAATATATTTCCTATGCCAAACACAGGTAGTCTCTAAAGTATAAATTACCAAACGGCGCTTGGAAGATAAGTAATGATACGAAATTTGAATATTGCAAAAAGCTTTCTTTGTAGTTGTAGAAATTGAACTCTGTCATCATGAGCAAAGTACAGAATAAGAGTCCATATAATTGTATGAATATTTTCTTTGTTCCTAAACAAAAAATAGCTTACCCAGTTTTACCAACAATCTTTTAGAAGGAACCATTGAAACTTGTAGCTACAAAACCCTATTGTAATTTTAGCTAAGATTTTAAAATATTTGTGGTTGAAATTGGAATCCAAATATGCCAAGTAAACTCATGTCAATAAAAGCAAATTTAGGATCTTTCCTCCAGGAAAAAAGGAGATCAAAAGATAGAAGCCAAAAGAGCAAGAGATTCTTTTCCAAATCTGAAGAAACAAAATCTTGGTGGCAGACTGGATCCTAATGACAATGATTAATCTCTTTTCCTCTGTACTTTGGCATGACTGACATGATGATTAAGATGTAAGTCTAACACTACATGTGAGATTCAGGTCATCTGACCATAGGTTTAGCCTTTAATAAATATCTACAGTCAACTTGGGTACCTCTGACTTATAAAACACTTGGAGGATTTCTATTTGTTTAAAAGTAACTGAAAGGCTAAATCTAAAGAAATAGCAAATATATATATATATATATATATATATATATATATATATATATGGTAGGATTTACCCAAAGACAAGGAGTCAGACAGGTGTTCTCATATCTATTGTCAATAATGAGGAATATACGAGAAGAACAATCCAGCTGTTTATTATTTTCTTCCGAAGTCTCTCAGACTAAGCAGTGAGTCTAAGTTGAAGTAGAAAGTTAGGTTACCAAAGTTATGAATAAAACTTTTACACAAGTACATTGTAGGCAATGGGTTACATTATCGAAAGAAGTGATGGGATCTTTTTCATGCCACTCTTTAAAAACCCACGAAATGTTTGTAACTGTGTTCTAAAAATGTCGAGTCGGCATCGGAGAAGTCTGAAAGGGTGCACACCAGACTGTTAGTAGCCATTGGTTCTCTGGAAGGTGTCTTCAGTGCCCTACAGATCTGGTCCCTCTTTGCACTGAATATCATACTCCTCGGCTTCATTCCCAACCACTCCTGCCTTCTTCCTTCTTGTCTTCAGTACAGCAGCGTTTGAGGTTGCTTCCCTCCACAAGGAGCTTCTGCCCAGACCGATGTACTGATTCTTGCTTCTCCTCATGTTTGACATGCATGTGTCACCTCCTCAGAGAGGCCTCTCTTGACCTCTCCTCTTCCTCATACTCTAGACACCTCCTGGCATTTAATCTCACCCCAAATTATCTTATTCAATTGTTTTATTTTTCATTGGGTGCACCATGGCCATCACAACCATTCTTCCCCCCTCAACTAGGACATGAAGTGGAGTAGATTTCTTTAATATAGGGACCTTGTCTGTTTTATTCCCAACTATATACCTAGCTTCCAACGCAGGTTCCCTCCACAGAATTACTTAATGAATGAATACACTTGTTCTTATAGTTCCTTATGGCTTGCATACTTTGCTTTTGTAATTAAAACTATCATCGTGATGCATGCCACAGCATGGATGGACCTTGATGTCTCTGGAAGAAGATGAGGCTATCTTCTCCCATAAACATGTACAGCCTTTGAAACCAAAGAAGCTCTTCTCTCCTGTCCTAGATGTTCCCAGTGAGTCGGCCCCGCCAACTAGATGGCAGGGAGTGAGATGTGGGAAGGAGCAGGGAAGAGGGAGTGCTTGCTTGGGAAGTGTGGAGTTATATTAATGGTGGTGTCATAATTTGGAAAAGGACAATGAGAATGGAGGCACAACTTGACAAATATAATCAGTGTTGTTTAATTAATTAGACATTGTTGGTGAAGAGACTAGTGACCTGCAAGGAAATAGTGAAATGCATTGATCTCATGAATGCAGGACAGAGGGCATGCACAGGCTGACGTAGTGCATATCTTTGTTAAAAAGCACCTTTCGTATTTTCCCTTATGCTGTATCTGTTTGATTTTTAAAGTAACTTTAATTGAGATGCTCCTGTGCAGTCTTACTACACTGCAATTTAAAATAGGTTTAATGCTGTAAGAGAGGGAAAAAATACTTCACAACTTGAATTTTCCATTCTGTTCCCCAATCTGCCTTTGTCTCGGTGCTTAAAGCTGTGTACAGAGAACCAGGGAGAGAGATCCAAATTCAAAGACATAGAAAATTGCATAGGTCATTGCAACCTGCTAATTCTGCTTTAAGAAAAGAATTCATACTGTAAAAGCGGGAAAGATCTGTATAAGTTTAAGCCTTTGAAAAGCTTACTATTAGAACTCTAGAACCTATGACTAAAAGAAAACAAAACCGTCCGAGCTGGACGTCTTAGAAATCATCACCAGTAACACTGTATTACAGATGTGTTTAGATGTCTTTCACTTATGTATGTGTACATATGCTTATGAGGGTGAGTGAAAATGTGTTACTTCTTGGTTTCATGCTCATACATGCACAGGTTAACTCCAAACAAAATGTATTAACACATCTCTCTGAAATCAGTAGATGAATACAAGGTATTGTTCTTAGTAATACACTTGTCTTAGTTTTATTAGCGTGCCTTCGAAAAATAGGTTCTTCTTTGTGCCATTGTAGGGGAGGGGTCTTTAAAATGGTTAATCAAACGTTTTACAAAATTGACATGGACATCTTTTGAAATGAAAAAGTATTGCCAAAAAAAATGTTGCAGTAAATTTGTGTGAATGCTACCCTAATAAATGGTTTTTAATGAATGAACTATTTTAAGGTAGATTGGGACGACTTCAAAGATGAGCCAAGGGAGTATCGTCTGTTTTGATGAATGGAGGTACTCTGGCTGAAATCCAGAAAGTGATGGAAGACTGTAGAATTACCATTCATTTCATAGTTATTGAATTTGGAATCCCTCTTGGGTCATCATTTTCCATTTTAAGTGAACATCTTGGCCTCAGCAAACCTTTGGCGGGATGTGTGCCAAAATCAAAGAGCTCTTTCCATCAGGCTTGTAAGAAAGATCGAAAACTAATGAAAATAATTTTTATGAAATTAACCATAACTGAAGATAAGTCTTACATTTACCAATGCAATTCAGTGAACGAGGGCCAATCAAAGCAGTGGCTTCCAGAGGGATCTGCTCAGTGGGTTCAATTCAAGATCAGTCAGCTCAAATGGTTCTGGCATCTATTTGGGAGGATTCTGTAGATTACTTGAAGGATGCAGGCCATTCATGAGGCTTATTGTGAAGAAGCTGAAAGAATGTAAAACATTGTGGGTGAGAAAAGGGCCAGGAAGGAATTCTTCCATCATGACAGTGCACCTGCTTGAGGCCTAGCAAGGGTCATTCTAGGAGAATTTTGTTGAGAAACTTTCCCCTCTCTTACCTACAGCTTTGATCTTGCCCCCTTGGACTTCTTTTTGTCCCCCAAGTTCAAAGAACATTTAAAAAGAACCAATGTCAGTCCCTCAAGAATACCCAAACCGCTTTTGGGCCTGGTGTAAATTGAAGAGCACAAGTTCACTAGGGAAGGGTTCAGAAGTGTATAGAACTAGCTGTCAGAGATAGGAAGACACAATAGGTTTATGTTTTGATATTTTTGTTTAATAACACTTTCTGTGATTTGGAGCTACACTTTATGACCTAACTTCATATTAACATAGACACAGAAATTTAGATCATTCTGTTTTGCATCACATTAACTGTTCTCCAAACACTAGCTACAAATCACTGTGCTGACTGAATGCTCCAAATACCTATCCCATGGACTCCTAACTTAAAATTTTAGTTTTTTAAACGTTTGAGCTCAATTTTGGTAGCTACTTTTAAAACTTTTTTTGTTGTTGTTCCAAGTGTCCACAGTATGTTCGGTTCCTCTGTGAAAAATGTACATAAATTGTTCAATAACATTACATTCAAGTGTGCTTTTAAAAGCTTATGAAAAATTTTAATTTTCCCACACTTTTTTCACCCCTTGAGCTTTACAGTGTTCGCATTCTCCTGTTTGTTTCCTGTTTGTTCTGTTTCCAGTGCTCTAGGTTCTCAGCCCCCTTCTCTTCTCATCTTTGCCCCAAAGTACTGGCCTGCTGGTCTCATACAGATGATTTTTTTTGGGGGGGGGGGGGGTGGCATCACTGCTCTCCAGTGGTGGGAGTAGGAGGCCCAGCCCCACTGCTGGAATTGAACCTCCGTCCCAGTGGGCCACAGTCCCGTGCACAACCACTACGCCACCGGGGCTCAACCCATACAGATGATTTTTAAGTAGAGATTTTTGTTTTGTTTTGTTTTGTTTTGTTTGGGCATCACTGCCCTCAGGTGGTGGGAATAGGAGGCTCAGCCTTTGCTCCGTGGAGCTGTCGGACTCGAACCTCCATCCCAGTGGGCCGCAGTCCCGCACACAACCGCTACGCCACCGGGGCTCAGCCAAGTAGAGAATTTAAGATTGAATTTTTTTTAAGATTAATTTTAGAGTATAAGATTACAAATCTTCTGGGTGATATCCTTTATTTTTTGTTGTTTTGTTTTGTTTTGTTTTTTGGGGCATCACGATGCCCTTTATTTTGTGTGCTATTCTGGCGTTCACTAAAGGTGATCTGGAAATAGGTTCTCTTCTATTGAAACAGTTATCTCAGAGTGAGGATCAGAAAGTCCTCTTCTCTCCTGGGACAATGTCTCTGACTCTCTTTCTCTTTCTCCCTTCCAGGTAGGTTGCTTGCTGGGCTGCTAACAAAAGGTCAGCAGTTCAAAACCGCCAGCCGCTCCATAGCCACCACAGGGGCAGTCCTTTTCTATTCTGTAAGGTCGCTCCGAGTTACAATTGACTCAAAGGCAGTTTGTTTTTTCATCCCTGACTATCTTTTGTGAACCCAGTCCGAATGGTCAGTGGTGGTAGGAGGATACCATCTAGGTCTTTGGGACTCAAGAGAGAGGAAGTTGTGATTTGTTTAAATTTGTTTCTTCTTTGAGCGTGTTGCCTACTTGCCATTTTGCTCCTGACAAATGGAAATCAGTAATTGTGTCTTTTTTTTTTTAAGGCATCACTGCCCTCAGGTGGTGGGAGTAGGAAGCCCAGCCTTTGCTCCTGGGAGCTGGAATTGAACCTCCATCCCAGTGGGCCGCAGTCCCGCGCACAACCACTACGCCACCGGGGCTCACCCCCAGTAATTATGTCTTAGACAACAGCTTGAGACATTCAGACATTTACTTTTATTTTGTTTTGTTTTTATGGGCATCACTGCCTTGATGGAAATAGGAGTCCCAGCCTTACTCTTGGAGAGCAGCTGCTGGATATGAACCACTAACCCTGTGGGCCGCAGTCCTGCACACAACCACTCCGCCACTGGGTCTCAGCCCCACACGTTTACTTTTAAAATTACTACTGTAAAAAATTAAATGTCTACCTCACTCATTTTGCTACTTGTTTCATTTCTTCTTTAGGAAAAAAAAATTCTGGTTTTATTTGTACTTCTTGGACCTTTAAACGCTTAGGATAAGCATTTTTGCTTTCATCTTTTCTACCAAATGTTTTTTTTCTCAACGATTTTCTAGGGGTTACCACATTAAACAACTTATTTGCAACAACACTCAATATAAAACAAGAATTAATACATAACCTTAGCATAATCTTTCCTGACATGTTTTTCCCTATCCTTTTTCTGTTGCTGTGTCTGAAGTAACATCAATATACAACCTGTATTTGATAAGTTTGCATTGTAATTATTTTGCACAAACTTGACATTGTATTGTTTGTGGAGTTTAATTATTGAGCTTATTCTCTGAAAAGATCAGATACTTGGTCCATACAGTTGCCCATGTTATTTATTTTTAGATCAATCTATCTCGTACATTCTTATTTTCCCCCCAACACACACACACACACACACACACACACACACTAATGTAATATGTTTGCCTTTCCAGTAATACTAGCAAAGCTGGTCTAGTAGTGGAAAATTCACAGACTTTATTTTTGTTAAAGAATGTCTTGATTTTTCCTTCAGTGTAAAATGACAACTTTGCTAGATAAATAATTCTTGGTAGACAGTTATTTTTATGATGTATTTATATGTCTCTCCATTTTCCTCTGGCCTCTAGAATTTCTGAGTGAGAAACCCTCACTGATTATTAGAAAAGCTCCTTTCATGTGGTATAGCATTTTTCTCTTGCTGCTGTCAGAATCTTGTAGTTTTTAGTTTAGTTTCCAAGAACTGGGGCTGAGCCCCGGTGGTGTAGTGGTTGTGCATGGGACTGCGGCCCACTGGGATGGAGGTTCAATTCCAGCTCCACAAACAAAGGCTGGGTTTCCTACTCCCACCACCAGAGGGCAGTGATGCTTAAAAATAAAAAAATTAAAATAAAAAAAATTTAGTTTCTAAGAACTGTATTGAGATAGGGCACCAAGTGATCTTTCTGTGTTTCTTCTCATTAGTAGCTTCCTGTATTTCTAAGTTTGGTTCTCTGTTCTAATCTTGGAAAATCTCTTGGAAACTCATTTCTATGCCTTTAGGTTTGTCATGATGCACTGGGGTTCCAATTGTTCAAATGTAGGTTTTCTTAAATTAATTCTGACTCCCAATTTGAGTTTGTTCATTTTTATTTGTTTTTTTTTCTCTACAGTCCTATATTTGTAGTCTAGATCCTGTCTTCTCTGTGGATTTTTGTTTTGAATATTTTTAATCTCCTTGTTGAGTCTCCTAGTTTGTTCCTGACTGCTGCTCATTTTTCTGTGTACCTCATGCTTTCTTATTACACATATGTACTTAGTGCCATGGTTTGAACCATCTCTGTTCTTTCTGTTACTCTGACCTCCATAGGAAGAGATTTCCCTTTCTTCACATCTTCTTTTTCATTGTTCCTTCTCTTGTGGTTTTGTGTTTTATTATTTTTATCAAACTTGAGTCATTCTTTTTTTTAATTTAAAATTTTGAATTCTGTTTATTGTGGGGTGGGGGTAGGGGGGAATTTTTTCTGGTTGGCAGCCCAGTGGCTCAATAGTCAAAAGCCAAACTGCCCATGAAAAGACCAGGGCCTGCACCAGCTAACTGTTCTGAAAAGAAAAATATGGGAGCCTGCCTCCACAAAGACTCGGAGCTTTGGGAACCTCACAGGGCAACTCCACTCCACTTCCCGCAATATCTCACCCCCACCCCCAATGTTGATTTGAGTCAGAATCAATCTTAAGGCAGTGAGTGGGCTTGGGTTCTTCTGGGAACCACTGGACTGTGCTTTCCTTTCTTTTCTTTTTTTTTTTTTTGCACTCTTTAGGGCTTTTTGGGATTTTTTTCAGTGCAGATTCAGGAGTCAGGATGCTTTATTTCTGCATTTAATATGCTTGTGTGGAGAGAGAGGTTTATTTGGTTATGAATGCTGATTTCACCAGGGTGGGGGGTGTCAACTTAAGGAACGCTTTCCTTCATGTGAGTCCTCTCCCATGGTGTCCCAGTGTGGACAAGGAGCAGTCATCAGCCGTTTCCCTGTGTTACCCACCTGTCCAGGTTATTCTCACACTACTGCCCTTTGCACTCTCTCCTGATTCCAGTACCCATCCATGCTGAGCCTCATTCAGCAGGACTCCGTCTCACTGCTACAGGTTCCCTCCTCTAGATTGGGTGCCCAAGAACTCCCACAGCCCATTGGTGCCACTGTAAGACTTCCTTTTTAAAACTACCAAGCCAAGTTCATTGTCATTGTGTGGATTCCAACTCATAGGGCCCCCGTGAGTCAGATGAGTTAAGAACGACAGCCTCTTCAAATTAACTCCCTTTCTTTTGGCCCTTTTGGGGTGTTGCCTGGCCCCTGAAATGGCTGCAGTGAGCAAGAACTCCAGGTGCCAGTGGTTAGGTTCCCCCTAGGCTCTGTGATGTTCCCACCCATCCTTTCCAAGCTTCTAGACTCCCCCTGGTTCTCCAGCACCTTAGCTGCCATCTGGAGTTTGGAGAGCCCAGTGAACACTTGTGTGTGTTCATTGTGCAGTGGGTTTGTTGCTAAGGAGGGCAGTGGGTGCATCCACGTACTTTCCCACTTGCTCTGCACTCGCGTTCACCCTTTCAAATATTTATTAAACAATTTCTTGTGTAAAATACTTTTAAAGTGATATTTTACTAACATTGTAATTTCTCAGCTTCTTAAGAAACCAGAAAAGGGAGAGGAACCAGCCACAGAGAAACTAAAAGAAAGAGGAGAGGAAGTTGATATTGGAGATGGAAAATGGGAAAGATTTCCTAGCTGTGCTATCACAAAGTCCAAGCCCTTAGAAAGCTCACTGAAGGAGCTCAAGGAAAAGTGAGTTGTGGTTTTGTTTTTATGACCACATAAACCTTAGAAAATTGTCATCAAGTCATATTCAGTATCCTCTGTCAATAGTAGCACACTTATTTATATTGTCTTTGAAATTCAAAAACTAACGCGTATAGTTGTAAGTGGTTTTGATTCACGTCAGCCATGCCAGCAACTTAAGGCAGCTTATCCATTCAAGTCTGCAGTTTCAAGCCTGTCTTCTTCGTAAGGGGAACTTTTTATTCTGCTCTTTTCTTAATTGTTGTCTCTCTTTTGTCTCTCCCTTTGTCCCCTTTATCTTTTTTTCCATTTCCCTGAGATACGCAAGAGTTGTGCTCCCAGTTTCCTTCACCAGTGTAGTCGCTTTGTCATTTGGTTCTGAGATACCATGTTTATCCTCATCCAAATGCCAGACAGAGCTCAACAATGGCTGGTCCTTCCTTCACTCGTCTACAGAATTTGACATTTGAGACCTCACCTTTTTGAAGACTAGGAGGTTGTTTTTTTAATTGTGTGAAAGTATACACACCAAAATATTCCCCAGCGTAGCAACTTCCAATCAATGTTGTTAATTATACTTTTGGTCTGCCATCACAGCTGTCCTTTCAGAAAGTATTTTTGATGCTGAAATAGAATCATTTTAGGAGGTGTAATTCTTTTCCTAAATTGTCATTCATCTCATTCAGTTGCTGGTTCTGACCAGCAGCAAATAATCCTGAGTGTGGCCCTTGTTTTCCCTTCTCTCCTTGTAGAATGCCCCAGTTCTGTTCCTTTGCCTACTTGAAATGTCCCGCCCATACAGAGAGAGTGCGAGCAGAGCTTTGTGAATAGGTGTGGCACGCAGTCTCTGCTGTGTGGTGGAGAGTGATCAGGCAGTCAGCAGGGCCTGCTCTCTGCTCCCTAGTGCTCAGGATTTGGTTACTGCTGCCACAGCCCCATGGGCCTCATGCAGGCTGGCATCACCATTCCTTGGTGACCAAAAGTCTGTGGGTTGTGAGCTCCCCAGGATCCCCCAGTCTTGTCATCCGTACTGCAGAGCTCCTGTCCCACTTGCCAGACCTGGCTTCCTCAGTGCCCCTGCTCTCCAAACTGTTCTCCTCAAGGGTGTATAGCTGGAAGTAGGGTTTCAGTGAGAAGAATTTGTAGCAAGGTTGTTTTATTTTCCCAGAATTAATAATTATCTGTTCACACACAATTTTGCTTAAGGCGTTTTGTATGTGTGTGTGTGTTTGTGTGTGTCTGTGAGGAGACAATGGTTTATTGGGTTCTTCATAAAATTAATTCAGGAATGATTGAAATCCATAATCTTTTAGCATTGTTGTATCTGGTCTGGAGGGTTATATCTTCAGTGTGTATGTTATAAGAAATAAGCCCATTCCCATGCTCCTGGCATAGGTTCATATTTTGATTGTAAAGATCCCTGTTGGCTGAGCCCCGGTGGCATAGTGGTTGAGTGCGGGGCTGCGGCCCCCTGGCTTGGTGGTTCAAATCCAGCAGCAGCTCTCCAGGAGCAAGGCTGGGCCTCCCACTCTCACCAGAGGGCAGTGATGCCAAAAAAAAAAAAAATCCCTGTTGCCCCCACCCCAGTCATGCTGCGCCTTCTGACAGAAGGATGAACCACAGATAATGTACGAAACTTTTTGCTCTTGGAGGGAGAAAGCTGTAGGAATCAAATGAGCTAAGCTGCACTATTCCTATTTATTATCCACGTAGTATTTTGATCTATGCATACATTTAATCATTGCGGTGCTATTTCTGTTCGTTAGGTCTGCTTGGAGCAGAAACTAAGTTGTCAGTACCAGCTTTGGCTCTGCTGGGTGTGTGTCTGGGCTCTCTCCCCTAACTGGCTACTCTGGATCTTATAGCCCCCATTGTTGTAGCTGTGAAAATAGAGGGAATTATATTTATTTGGTGGAGTGATTAGGATTTAGAATACACATGCACACACAGGAGGGGCCTTCAAAAAGCCCATAGAAAAATCAAAAGAGAAGCTTTTTGAAGCCTCCTATGTATCTTAGCATAATACCTACTATTTGTTGATCGGTTTAATGACAGTGGTAAGCGTGTTCTTTCTGTTTATCCCACTTTCATTGATTTCTTAACTGAATGCGTAGTATGTACCCATCGCTGTGTAAACACAGGCAGGCTACTGACGAGCAGCTTATACAGTCTCGTCTCTGTGCATCTAGGGGTCTAGAGAGGAAAGCCGGCAGCACTGTGCATAGTGTACTAATGATTTATATTGAACCACAGGTCCCACAATGACAGTGATAAAGAGCAAAGGGACATGGAGAGAAGAGTTCGAGACAAAGAACTTGAAACCCAAAGCTATCACTTGGAGGATGGCAGAAAGCATAGAGCTCACTATGAATTTGATAAGAGTCTGAGGAGGAGCGACGATGAGCTGAAGTGGGGGACAGGCCTCTCCCAGGACAGAGGGAAGCAAGGGAAGCAGAGCGGCAGCTGCGCTGTGGAGGCCGTAGAGAGACTGGGGAAGGAGGAGCGGAGTGATGGTGCCGTGGCGTCCAGAAAGGAGCGCATGAGGAATAAGGTCCTTTCACTCATTTAGGGTAATCTTCCCTTCACTAACGCCAGGCGCCCCCTCGTAGTCTTAACAGCGGCTTTCCCCCAGGCAGGGAGCGGTGGTCTTAGTAAGAAAAGAAGGAACCGGCTGCCCAGGTATCTGGTAGGTGTGAGTCTGCTCGAGGTCGTCTTCCCCGCTGGATCGTGCTCTGAGCATCGCTGTAGAGATCGGGGTGTGGCAAGGGGTCGCTGCTGGCTGCACGTGTTTTGTTCACCGGTGGGACATCAAGGAGCCCTGGTAGCACAGCAGGTCCCCGTTGGGCTGCCAACTCCAAGGTCAGCACTTGGAAGCCACAGCCTCTGAGGGAGAAAGATGTGGCTGCCTGCTCCTGGGAAGAGCTGGTCCACCCACAGAGCCGTTCTCCCCCGCCCCCCAGGGTGGCTGCGAGTCACAGTCAACTGACCACCGTTGATTGGACGCCAAACCATAACCCAAGGGGAGGGGAGCCCAAACTGGCAGACTCACTTCTGCCATTTGCTGGACAATAAGCCATGGAAAGATTTGAGCATTTACCCCATTGGGGAGAACGTACTCATGGCATTTCATGGAGCTTTTATTTTACATTTTTTGTGGTAACTATGTCTATTATATGTGTATGTGTAATATGTGTGTGTGTGTGTGTGTGTGTATATATATATATATATATATATATACACACATATATCAAATCTTTACCAAAATAGCCTTTTTTTTCATATACATGTAGTGGCATGGCTTATGCTCATCTGGTACCAACCTCACCACTGTCCTTTTCCTCAGGATTTCCCCACAGAAACTCTGTGCCCCTGCGCAATGAATGTAACAGATTCCCTCTTTTACATTGTAAAGAGCGACTCTCATCCATAGTGACTCATCGAGTGACTCGACAAAACCCCTGTGTTCGACCTACCCAGACCCTGAAGCTGTTCCCTGAATTCACCCGGCCCACTTCCTCCCGTCTGGAGTGAACCAGGGACTGCAGAGAGCAGGAGACAGGTTCTCAGCCCATTGGCTGAAAGCACATGTCAGAGATAGCAGCTAAGAATGGCTCCAAAGCAAACGTCAAAGATCTTCCTCACGTGAAGCCTTTAAGACTGAGTTTGATTCCCTTTGATCTCCTTTCCTAGGGTACCTGGAGGGCACTGGGGAGAAGACGATGGGCTAGATGCAAATGAGAGAATCAGCCCCAAAGAGTGGAGTTGGTTAGATAGACAGCAGAGTGACAATATAATCCCTAAATCAAAACCAAATAGAAATGTATTACAGATATGTTTTATCATCAGGGTTTTCAGCAGCTTTTCCTTAAGGGCTAAAACAACATATATGGTAGCAATACTCCAAACGGATCTCTCTCCAGTCAGCAGAAGCTCTTGTTTCTTCTCTCCCTACCTCTCCTGTCACATCAAGCATTCACTTTAGACGTGAAATACTTCTTCTGTAATGTTCACCATTCTCATCCAAACAGCTTTTTTTCAGAAGTGTACATATCCTCAGAAGGTCTATGACCAATGGTATTTAAGACACCAAGCCGGTCCTCATTTATCTCCCTGTCTAGGGCCAGCCGCTCCACCAGGGACTGCATCTGTCGTATCCTGCCAGGCCTCCAAGTGGAGGTGGCTGCCCACCAGTGCCCAAGCTAAGGGTCACGGCCACCTGCCTCCTGGTGCCCCGTCCACCAACCACTAAGGTTCTCGATCAATATTTAGCCACTTCCAGTAGCTTGTGTACGTGGAATCATAAAATAGGTGGCTATTTGATGTGGCTTTTTTTCACTCAGTCTCTACTCTTGAGATCCATCCAGTAAGCTGCTCTGTGTCTCAGGGATGTTATTTTTGAAAAGATCCCCGGTGAGGGAAACGTAGAAAGCCGGAGGAGAGCCTTCTAATCTTCACCCTTGACTAATCATATTCATATTACATTGAAGACCTCTGAAGTAACCTTAACTGGGGCCATATGAAGTCCAGCTATTTGTCTATGGGGGTAGGGAATTTGTGTATGAGTGTTTGTTTTTCAACTGCCCTTTTAGCAGTAGTGAATGACGTGGGTGTTTGCACAACTTACCCCATAGGGCTCGGAGACCTACCAACATTTTCAGCTTCTCAAAGTTGTTGGGAGGTTGCGAGCCCAGTCGGAATACATGCCCCCACCACATGGAGCCTGTAAAATGGCATAGATCTGAAGAAACAGGCCTCATCCCCACCAATCCTACCCCTCCATGTCCCACAAAACTATTTCAAAATCCCTATTACCTTAATTTTATCCCTTTAGCTTACCTTCTATTACTGAAAACGCATAACAGCAAAATTCAAAGCAGAAGACTAATTCATTCCTGAAATGAATTAATCCAATCAGATTTTTGAAGTAACCGTAACTCAGGGGACACAAATGTGACTCAAAATTACTCCCTTCTCTGAACTACACCTAAGAACAGGTGAACGAGAGAGTTGTGTCTGTACTAACTCCTGAGTAGGGAGGGCGAGGGCAGAAGGGATCTTCTGTGCAGTCTAGGCCTACAAGGTGATTATATGGTATACCTTGTTCGGGTCAGCTGGTTGACTCCGCCTAGACTCGAATGTTCTGGGAGTGGAAAGCATGCGGCTGTGGGCAGTCGAGCAGCTGTCTTCTAGCCTCTGCAGAGAGTGCAGTCTTCATCTCTGTCTGCTCTTGGGGCTGTCAGATCCACCAAGGGCCTCCAAGCACTTTCCCTCTTGGTGACCTGTGTGGGGACCTTTACACTCAGGATGGAAATAGATAAAGGTGAGCTAGGATGAATGGCAGAGGAAGCAGGTGAGATCTGCTCGCCTGGACTGCACATACCCATGCAACCGCCTATCTTCAGACTGCAATGGTGGCCATCTAAAGGCAGGCGAAGCAGCTGTGTTTAAGGAGGGAGCTTCTGTCCCTGGCTATAAACTTCCACTGATCTGATGTGTAGGGGAGAGAGGAGGAATTTCCTCTCCTCTCTTCCCTCTCTCCCTCATTGCTAGTGCCCACCACTGGCTGGCTTCTCCAAGAGGAACAGTCATCTTTATGTTCCTGACCTCCACCTTTGGAAGCAGTCCATGCTTCCCTGGCTGTTTTATCCATCTGCCATACAGCAATTGCCTCCCACTGTACTTGATCATTTTTGTTCCCCACATCCAAGAGTTTGATAAGATGATGGGTTAGTGTCGTCTACAAAGAAAACAGTTCACAATTCTTCTTTTTTTTTGGGGGGAGGGGGGAGGGCGGGGTTCACTGCCCTCTGGTGGGAGTAGGAGGCCCAGCCTTGCTCCTGGAGAGCTGCTGCTGGATTTGAACCGCCAACTCAGTGGGCCGCAGTCCCGCACTCAACCACTACGCCACCGGGGCTCAGCCCCCAACAGTTCACAATTCTGTTGTCTTGACCAGTGCCCAGGAATGGCCCACCGGGACTGTGCCTTGCTGATGTCAGTGACTCTTAGCCCATAGACCTGAGGAGCCATCCCTACACCAGTCGAGCCCAGGCCTAATTCAGTTGCACCCTCTTGCTTACCTTGTGCAGTCAACTGGAAGTTCTGAAACGGCACAAAAGCCTGAGTACGATCCCGCATCAAGATCTCTGGCAGTGCTGTGTGTTAGCATTACCCACCGGCCCTTCTCAGCAGGGGGAGATGCGCCCATAAAGAGACATGGTCCTGAAACCCTCTGATGCAGTTCTACTCTGACATTTAAGGGCAGTGTGAGTTGATATGGACGCTGAGGCAGTAGGTTTGTTTTGGGTGTGGTTGGTTGGTTTGGGAGGGAATAGGCGAACTAGTTACCAAGTGCCATGCTTGTAGTACTTCCACTGTCATCTTCACACCCCCAGTAATACTGTCCGAGGCATCAGCTTTTACTTTCAAGTTATTTTAGTATTAACTGCCCTTCTCTTCAAGGCAGGCCCCTCCTGCCACCCCCACCCCCCCTCGGAATTCCTACTTTGGGAGCTAGTCCTCAGAAAAGGGCTGGGTTTTAACTGCAAGGTTGACTGTTATTACACAGAACAGCAGGCCCAGCAATACACGTCCTGTGATAGCAAGCACACACCTTGAGCCCTTCCAAGTGCGAGGTTAGGGCATCATTTCCCTAAGACTAACCCTGCCCTTCTCTCCTGGCAGGACCGGCCGGCCATGCAGCTATACCAGCCAGGAGCTCGCATCCGAGCCCGCTTAGGCGCCGCGAGTAACACCACTGAGAGTGGGGGACCCCCTGCCGAGGAGAGCTGTGATGGGAAAAAGTGCGAAGCAGAAGCTTCAACCGGGACGGCTTCCAAGAAGAGTGGAGAGACAGAGTGAGCCGGGTTGTGTCGAAGCCCAGTTTATGAGGCTGTTCAGTGCCCCGTCCATTTCCCAGATGGTGGAACGGGCGGCGGAGGACATGCCCTGCAAATGCCTTCCCGCGGGGCGTGAGAACCAGAGGCGAGGCTTACACCTGCAGCCCTGGCTGCCGCAGGAGCTCGGTGTCACTGAACACGGCTTGTACCAGTTTCCCATTTCTACACTAAACGAGTATTTATAGTTTAGCCCAAACAGAGCTGTTGGACAGTGCCACCAAAACAGGGGAGCAGATTAGTATGTGTCATTGTGAATTGTGAAGCACTTTATATGTGAAAAGAATTAATTTGCCCTTGGCATTGGTCATATCTGTAAGCATAGAATTGGTAGAAATTGTACCGGGAGCCACGGCGTCATTCGCCGTTCCTGCTAATCCCCGTGATCAGCCACGGCTGCGTCGGCTGCTTGAGCCCTGCGAGTTTCCTTCAGCTAGACACCCTCCGACAGCCCAGGCCCGCACCTCACAGCTGTAATGTGTGCCGTTCTCACAACTTGACGGCAAGCACTGTCGCAGTCTGTGGGTGTCCTAGGGTTGGTTTACCCCAGCAGCGCTTTCAGGATGTGTCCAAGAGAACATATTATGTGGCATTCCTTGGGGACAAGGGTAACATAGGTATAGCATCTCTTTTTGCTGTCTTACGCAGTTTTTCTTTAAGAACTTAATATCTATCTTTCTGATGCATTCTACAGTGATTCTTCTTTTCTGTGAAGTTTTCAAATGTTATTGTATTTTTGGCACTGTGCTTTGAACCTTCTGTTAAATGAAGAGAGTTGTTGCTGTGGGTGTTAAGTCCACGTAGTTTTCCTACAGAAAATTTTACATAGTAAAAATCGCTTTTTAAATGTGGCTTTACTTTTTTGAACATTTTGTTGATTTCTACTCATTCCTTGTTATTAGTAGATTACAAAAGGTTTTATTTATTGTAAAAACTAAGAATTAGTCATGTACTTTTTTAATCTATGATTGTTGGGCATATGGAGAGGCTTCAAGAAATGCACATGGGAAAACGGGATGAAAAGACAGTGGAACTTTGCCAGGAAACTCCTTGGCACCTCTCAGACAGCTCCTTAGAGAGCATGAAAACAGCGCAGGGCTCTTCTTTTCCAAGAAGGCCGCGGGCAGAGGTCAGCTCATGTGCTCAGTGAAGTTAACGCTGGCCAAGGTCATTGGTCACCCCTCCCCTGTAAAAAGCCACGAGCAAATAGTGTAGAGTTCGCAGACATAGGCTCTCTGTCACAACTACCAAACTCCGTCGGAGGCAAAACCCAGCCACCTACCGTACAAGAGCCCGTGGGTGTAGCCAGGTTCTAATAAACTTGACTTACGGAAGCAAGCAGTGCTCTCTGTTTGGGTCTTGGTCTCGTGAGTGGGGATGCGACAGTCCTTTGATCTGGAGCCTTCCCCATCTGGGAGTGGTCCATGCAGCTGCCCTCTTTGGGTTCTTAGTGTGCAGCTGTGTGTGTTTCCTGCTGCGCTTTTCCTGGTGTCTTTGAGTGCTTGTGTTTTCACACAGAGCTTTTCCTTTTTTTTTTTTAAGTTGTTTTTCTTGGGGAGGGGCATCACTGCCCTCTGGTGGTGGGAGCAGGAGGCCCGGCCTTTGCTCCTGTGGAGCCGCTGCTGGAATTGAACCTCTATCCCAGTAGGCTGCAGTCCCGCGCACAACCACTACGCCACCGGGGCTCAGCCCTCACAGAAAGCTTTTCAAACTGGACCTCAGGACGTTTTTAATCTCAGAATACCGTCAGCCCCTTACAAAGGATTGGAAGGCCCCAGAGCTCAATGACTGGGCTCTTGTTTACGTATTAGGCCCTATCTCTTGTGATATTTACTGTTTTCGAAATATAAACAAATTTCTAGAACATGAAAAGAGATGCAAGCATTCCCTGTAGCTGTGGGGCGATAACATCACCACACATCCTATAGCCTATGGGAAACCACGCATGAGGAAGATGGTGAAAAACATGTTATTTCGTGTTACTGCAAATAGAGTGTTCACCTCCCAGATTGCCCCTCCTCGGGTCTTCCCTGAACACACATTGGGGAGCACGGGCTCAAAACTCCAAAGAAAACCATTGCCAGGAAGTGACTCCCACTCCAGCGGTGCGGTAGGATGAGCACAGGCACCACGTGCCCTCCCCGCAGCCCAGAGAGCCCAAAACCACCACCGATTTTAATAATGGCGATGGGTGCAAATATCTCCACACACACGTATTAATTAAGACTCACTTCGAAGGTGAGTTGGGTAGGATACAAACGATCCGCTCCGGTTAGCAAATGGCCTCCCCGAGTTTGTTCCTATCCCCCGCACGGCAGCACGGGCAGCAGCAGCATTTCGGGCAGAGCGTCTCTCCGGCCTTTCTGGGGACAGCCCCACTCCCTCCCACTCCTAGCCCAGAGGTTGGCCTCTCCAGCTGCCCCTCCAGATGCCCGGAACCCCCTCTGCGGCCCGCTCCCTCCCTCCCAGCGCCTCCCCAGTCCCGAGCGGGCGGGCGAATGCGCGGGCTCCTAGCCCCCTCCCGCCCCCCGCCCTCCAGTGGCTGCCCCCGCCCCCCGGAGCTGCTGCTGCGCCAGCCCCTCACCCAGCCATGGAGGACCTGCCGGACCTGGTGCGCCTTTCCATCGCGCTGCGCATCCAGCCCCACGACGGTCCGGTGGTCTTCAAGGTGGACGGGCAGCGCTTCAGCCAGACCCGCACCATCAAGCTGCTCACCGGCTCCTCCTACAAGGTGGAGGTGAAGCTGAGGCCCACCACGCTGCAAGTCCAGCGCATCTCCATCGGGGGCGCGCTCGTGGCCCTGGAGCGGAAGTCCAAAGAGCCCGAGGGAGACCGAACCGTTTACACCGGCATCTATGACACGGCAGGCGAGACCCCAACCAAGAACGGCGAACGGCAGCCCCTCCTGGTCACCATGCCGCTCACGGACATCGGCACCTTCGAGACGGTGTGGCAGGTCAAGTTCTACCACTCCCACAAGCGCGACCACTGCCTGTGGGGCAGCCCCTTCTCGGTCATCGAGTACGAGTGCCAGCCCAGCCAGACGCGCAGCCTCCTGTGGGTGAGCAGGGAGTCCTTCCTCTGAAGACCCGGGCTCTTGCTGTCCGACGCCGCTGGACCATCTCTTCGGAAGTCTCCTCCTCGGTAAACCAGCACAAGCTGCCCCCCACGTGCCCCGGTGGTTTTGAACGAGGCATTCCCCCGACGCCATCTCCCTGACATAAACCGAGAAGACTCCTCCCCGTGTTTTGTGCTGACGATCCCACGCTCACCGGCTCCGGCCTGGCTCCTGAGGGCGTGCTTGTGGCCGGGACAGACTGGAATCGCCCGCTGAGACCCTCTGTTTGAGTCACTCCCCCTCTTCTGTTCCGCGTGAAATACATAATCATGATGTGGATGGACTCTCCAAAAAAAAATAATAATAATAAAATTCTAACTTTGTGTTCTTTCCTAACAATGTTGTAAATGTTGGCATGTAACTCATTCTCGAAGCTGTCATCATTCTCTATGATACAGATTTTAAGTTTACTTCCTATTCTATTTTCTCTTTAAAATTAAGACTTGAGGGGCTGAGCCCCGGTGGCGTAAGTGGTTGAGTGCGGGACTGCAGCCCGCGGGCTTGGCGGTTCAATCCAGGGGCAGCTCTCAGGAGCGGCGCTGGGTAGCGCCCACGACCACCAGAGGCAGTGATGCCCACAAAAAAACAAAAAAATTAAGACTTGAAACCAAAGCCTATAATGAAGACTAATGATTAATCTATTTGATCTCTAATAGCCAAATTAGCTCCCTCGCCCACCCCCCGAAAAAGATTTAATTTGAAGACAATATTCTTGAGGTAAGAAGTTTTTATATAAAACAAAACATTAAATGATGCTGTCAGCTATAAGTAAGATTTAGTGGTAGTAATGATTTGAATCAATCAGTTGAATGCTTTCATTTTGCTGCTCCAATTAAGTTCAGAAAAACGCAGTCTGTCTTCTCTGTGTGGGTGTCTGATGGGCATTTTGGTGGAAAAGTAGGAGCTTCTTATAAATTGTTATCCCTATTTTTCTTGCATCAAAGGCATGCTTGTCTTGTAACGTTCTAAATTTCTCCCAGAATTCTTCGTTGTTACACATCTAAAAGAAAAAAATAGTAAGTATGTAAGTCACCTGGTATCACAGAAGAACTAAACCACTGAGGTTGTGATAGGTAGGTTTATTGTGCCAACCTGGCCAATTAACACATGTGGGATTAATTGAAGGGTGGAGAGATAAATAACTCGCTGATCCTCAGCTTTCTTGTCTCTTGCAATTTAATGATCAGATCAGCATACAGCTGCCTCTGCCTCAACTTATAAGCTACACTACCTGTGGGATACCCAACTCATAGACAGTGTGGCTGTAGTTTGAGGATCCTTCAAGACCTGCTTCACCACGCTACTGTCGTATACATCACTTGAACCAGGGACTGTCAGATCCTGTCATCTGATTGACTGCTGGTGACCTGCCTTGCTGTTTGCTGTTTGTGGCCAGATTGCCTGAATTGCTCTGCAGAGGATTCAGCTATCTATTTCCTTGACTTGAAGGACTGCCAGTGTATTAGCTGTCTCATGGAAGTGAGTTGCCCTGAGCCATTTGTACTGCTCTATATAATAATTAGCTGTTTATTTCTTATGTTGTATATATCTACCGACACACACACACACACACACACACACACACACATATATATATAAAATCATAAAGTGTCCTGGTTTTGTTTCTCTAGAGAACGCTGTCTAACATAGAGGCCTATTGGCTAATTGAAATACAGGCAGTCTACTCTGGAAGGGAATGGTTTTCTCAATGCTAATGACTTTTTGAGGAAAGTAATTTCAAATTGCTTCCTGGGTAGAAAAGGAAATGTGCCAGTTTGATAGCACTGAAAACGTGATTTGGTAGCCCCTGTGTTATAAAGAACACCAGGCGTAAGTGGTTGAGTGTGGGACTGTGGCCTGCGGGCTTGGTGGTTCAAATCCAGCGGAGGCTCTCAGGAGCAGCACTGGGTAGTGCCCACAACCAGAGGCAGTGATGCCCCCCCCCCCCCAAAAAAAAAAACCATTAAAGAACACCAAACACCTCTCAGGGGAAATTGCCATTGAATAAACACATAAAATACAATGTCTCTGAATCTGGAATTTGAACTAATAGGACATCCGCAAGAGATCAGCCTGGTGCCATCAACTTGAGGCTATGTGTGTCAGAGTTGAGTCTTTGGAAATCCATTTCCAGGCCTTTCTTCCAAGGCACCCCTGGGTGCACTTGAACTTCCAACCTCTTTGGTCAGCAGAGCACATTATGCACCACTCTAGGACGTGAGTTCTTTGGGGTGCCCTAGTGCCTTGGTTTTTGGAGAAAAAAAAGCTTGAGAGAGATTTCTCCTAAAGCTTTTGCCCTGGTTTTCATCCCCAGAGTTGGTTATTTTTCTCCAGGTTGAATGACGTTTCCTGAGTAAACTGAACTGCCGGGTTTTGATAACGTTTTGTCTGGTCACAGGCTCGAGCCTACCCTACAACTTAGATCAGTCCGTCGACTGCAGAAGAGATGAGTTACATGCAAATGCAGTTGTCCCTGGCCTCCACCATGAGGGGATTGGTGGGTTTTGTGTCCTTGGTGGGAGCGCATGCTTTGAAAAATGACCCGGGCTTTGCAGACAGAAAGAAGCAGGAGAAGGAAGAAGCAGAGAGGAAGATGGCAAGGAACATCCTAAAAGAGTGATAATGCTGAAGACACGGACAGGCCCCAAAGGGAACCACCGGCAGCACCAGCAAGAAACAGGCAGCAGGACCGACAGATGCCTGTGCCGAGGGGGCAGAGAGCGTTGCCCTGTCCTGAAGAAGAGGGACTGCTCTGTGTGCCTCCTGACCCTGACTTACTGCTTGTTCTTCCTCCCAAGTCGTGGCCTGCTACCTGTAATAAACAACGTCACTCTAAGGATGGTCTGGTCGGTCAGTTGTGTGTGCCACAGGAGGGCTGGCTGCTCTCAGAATTGGTAAAACAGGAAAAGAAGGGGTGGGGCCAGTTGAAGCATGGCGGTGCGTCTGATCTCTACCTCAAAGGGACGGGCAGTGTGCTGCTGCTGCTGCTGAGTCTCACAACCCCAGAAGGTAAGCAGGGTTGGTTTGTGTTCCCGTCCTGCACAATGTTATCCATAGCTTATTATTATATTAAAATATTTTATCTGGATGGTCTTATGGCTCTTCTAACAATCCAAACATCAGGTGTATCAAGTATATCTGTACTTATTGATAGCATTCTTTTCTAGACATTTAGTTTCTATTTGCGCCCTTGGTTCCTCTAGTTCCCTCCCTGCCCCACCCTCACCCTCATGACTCCTTGATAGATTATAAATTATTGTTTTCATATCTTACACCAACTGCTGTCTCTCCCCCTCCCCCCCCCACCTCAGTTTCTGCTATGTGTCCATCATTGCCACTGGTTCTCCCTTGACCTCCTCTCCCTACCTTCTCCCTGCCCTCCTGGTACTCCCATTCCTGCTCCTAGATTCCATGTGTTGTGAGCTTTTACCTCTTATGTGTATCTCTATACATGACCCGGTCTAGTTCAGAGTGAGAGGCAGGACTGGGGTCATGATGGTGGGGGGCGAGGCAGCCTCAAGGAACCAGAGGAATATCGTGTGTTTCATGGGTGCTTTATAGCGCCCTGGTTGACTCATCCCTTCCCTGTGACCCTTCTGTAAGGGGATGTCCCATTGTATACAGATGGGCTTGGGGTCTCTGCTCAGACTCCTCTTGTTCTCAACGATAAGGTCTTGTTGGTTTGGGATCTTCTGATGGGTAGGCAGGTTTTGAGGACTTTGTCACGACTAGTCTATTTCATCTGAGTGCAGAGGCAGATTTGGGCCTGATGGAGTACGGACCACTTTTCAATCACCCAAAGATACATCTTACTTGTGGACATCAAGTTGATTCCAACTCATACCCTGTATGAGAGTCGAACTGCCCCCATCAACTTTCCAAGACAGTCCTGTGTGGAAGCCACTGCTGTCTGCCGTAGAATAGCTGCTCGGGCAGAGACCAAGCTTTTGGTCTGAAGCTGAGTGTTTAACGACTGTACCAGCAGATCTCACAGACACCCATTGAGGTGGTTCCCACATAGTGACCCTGCAGGACGGAGTAGAACCACCCCTTTGGGTTTCCAAGGCTTTCAATCATTATGGGAGCAGACAACCTCCTCTTTGTGCCAAGAAGCAGCTGATGGATTTGAACTTCTAACCTGTCAGTTAGCAGTTCTATGTGTAGCCTATCATGCCATCGGGGTCCCCAGGAGGGGAAGGATAGAGATTTATAAAAGGGATTTTAAAGACTGTTTACGGTGGATGGTTCAACTAAGGCAGCATTCCGTCGGCGTATGGGCACTTGGCTGGCAGAAGTCTCCTGTGCAGGGAGCAGGAGTGCAGATGAGGATCGGAGTTGGGTTTTGGCCATTGTGAAAGGGATCACTGAGTTGAAATGGACTCAACAGCAGTGAGTTCTGTTTGGCTCTCAATGATGTGGCAGCATCTCCAAATTTTGTTCACAGCACTGATTTCTCTCGGCTCTGCATGCAAGAGCTCGCCAAGCTATCAGCCACCATGACTTGACTGCATCTCACAGGCGTTTAAAGTTACTATAAAGAAAACAAAACAGACACACTACCATCGAGGTGAGGTCAACTCACAGTGGCCCTGTGGGGTGCCGAGACTAGCTCTTTACAGGAGCAGAAAGCCCTGCCTTTCTCCTGAGGAGTGGCTGGTGATTTTGAACTGCTGCCCCCGATATTTGTCTCCCAGCTCATAACCAGTACACCCCCAGGGTTCTAGGCAGAATTCTTGATCTGCCCCATATTACTGCTGCATACTCCCAAAATATCCTTCTGCCTTTTTCTGCAGGAACTAGCACCTCCATCTTTTCCGATGCTCCTGGCCAAAATAAGCACACTGCCCACTGTGTGCTAGCCCCCACGCGGACCACTGCGGTCATACTTGTTTCTCGCCCTGCGTCCAGTCCTGCTTCTCGCCTGCCAACACCCTCCTCCTCAGAGGGATCATGCCCGTGTTTCCGATTGCTTGTGGGTAAAACCCCCTGGATAGCATGGTCCACGACACTGGTGGTTCCGTGGCACTGTCCTCACCTTCCATGTGAGAGACCCAGGTTTGAATCCAGCCAAGGAACTTCAAGGACAGCCACCACTTAGCCACCAGGGGAGGGTGGTGGGTGGCCATGATGTTGGGAGTTTGGAGCTTCCAGCCTAAGCTGGAGTAGGAAGAAAGGCCTGGTGATCTACTTATGAAAATTAGCCAATGAAAACACTATGTATGGGTCACATCATGGAACAGCCATGCCAGGGCATGGGGCAGAACCTGGCTTAGTTGTGTTCTCTTGTGTTGGGAGACCCCCAGAACCAAGGGCTGATGACAGCAGCTAACAACGGCATGTGCTACAGGTCCGGATCCCACACCAGTCCATAGCCTCATATCACACCCTCTCCCCATCAGTCTGAGCTCTGACCACACCAGCCACTCAGATCCAGAAAAGCTCCACCCTCTTCACCACGTGAATACAGTCACAGGCTACACCTCTGCCCAGAACACCCTCACTCTTAACTTGGCTGAGCTGGTCACGCGTCACTTCCTCAGCAAGGCCTTCCTCTGTTCCCATCAAATTGACAGCACTTCCTCTGCCCCCTCCCAGAATGACAGCACTGAACCTTACCTGTGCATTCTACTGTTGGACATAACCTGCCTACCAGGTAATGAATTCCCTGAAACTGAGGACCAAGTGCCACTTACTCTTGTGTGAGCTGGCATATCACTCAGTGCTTGGCACAGAAGTGGCATTCAGTAAGTATGTGTTGAAAACAGCACCTCCTACTGCAACCTACTGGTTCTGAAATAAGAAAAGCCACCTTCATGCCAATATGTACAAACAAAAAGGTGGTGTGGTGACTAAGATTCCTGATGGCCTTATTTTGAGTTTGGGTTTCAAAGCCACTCAAATCTCAGAGTAAAATCTCAGAGTAAAATACACAAGCTTGTACAGACCAAAATGTCGCAGCAAATGAATAGAAGATTCGAGACTATCTTTTAAATTTTTGTTATGTTTCTGAAATTTCCAGCTTTTATTTTTGAAAAAAACAATGTTAAATATACAATAAATGAGCCTTAGTTCTCTTTACAAATTTTAGATTCAAAATCGAGGCATTACCAAATACCTGAAAGATGTACAAAAAAATCCAGTCAAAGCAAAAATATACACAATAAGGCATTCTCCAATGAATTCTACATGAATACTTCAATGCCGTTGATTATCCCCTTCGTGTTGTACAACCACTGTTGATATTCTTTTTCAAATGACGTCACCACTCTTAAGATAAACTCAATGACCTCTAAGCAGAAACACTGTGGGAGCAGAAAGACCCATGTTTCTCCCAAGGAGTGGCTGGTGGTTTCAAACTGCTGACCTCAAGGTTAGCAGTCTGACTCGGAACCACTCTGCCACCAGGGTGCCTCCAAATATGGACAAATCTCTAAAATGAGGGATATAAAAGAAAATTCTTTGCCGCGTGATCTTAGCAACAAAGCTGGGTTCACACCCTTATGCGTCAGAGAAGGCTGACATATTTGAATTCCTGGGCAATTATATCTTGCTATTTGTTCAAGTTCAAAATGAAACAATATTAGTACTGTTTTGAACATTCTCTTTAGTCTTTCTTCTTACATCCGATTGACCTTGGTGTATGGATAATTGATTGAATCTTGTTCTAAAAGCATCAGCTGACCTCCCGACCTGACTGGTCGACCGTGGCTCTACACCTGATTTCTTACACCTGCATCTTTCTCTGCTCCTTGAGCTGCGTGCTCCTGAGAGGTAAAGGAAGCAGCTCCAGGGGCCCTCGGTGAGTTTGGGTTTGATTACTGCTCATATCCAAAATCTCACTCTGCGAAATGATCATTTGCCAAATCATTCCCTCTCTTGTTGACATTCTGGGTAACAGGAGTCAAATCCAACATGAGTTGGAGGTCTTACCTTTTGGAACTTTTTGCAGGTCTTGGACAGCTGCCCAATATCATCCAAATCGAGGAAGGAGAAGATCTGGATGATGAGATGGTCGGGCAGGCGAACTAGCAAATCGAACTTCCCCCGACACAGATTCAAAGAATAACTCAGCACTTCTTTGCCAAACACTTTCTGCATCTGCCCTAAATGTCAGTGGCACCGGGGTGGGGTGGGGTGGGGTTGAGTGAGTGGGGAAAAGAGGGAGAGAGAAGGAATAAGGGAGGGAGGGATGAAGAGAGAGTCATGGTTAGACCATGCAAACTCATTCCCACCCACCCTCAAATAATAAATGGGCTTTAAAGCACATAGGAGGGAATTTCAAACCGTTTCTGGGAAAACCATTCCCTTTCTGTTCTATTTTTCCAGCAGCTTCTTGTGCCTCTCCCCACCCCACCACCCCCCCCACAAAGATTTATCATGCATGTATTTTAAGAATAATTTCCACAATCTTCTTGCCGTAACCCGAATGCAACAAATCAATACTGGAGACAAAAATGATCACCCACAACCATGGATGCTTCATCTGCATTCTTATCTATATCCCTGCTCCTGCTGAGAACATGTCACTGTTGTCTATAGACCCTTATTGTCCTCTATCCTGCCCACCAGAACTCTGCAGCCGCCAGCCCTGGGCAGCCCATGTCACACAGGTCTGTAGCTCTTCAGCTCAGGCCCTCAGACGCAGCCAGTCTCCTCCTTGCATTTGCCTCCCAGCTGTCATTGGTCTAGTGGTGGGCACATGGTCTCAACGGATCCACTGAAATTCCAGGACAAACATAGCTAGAGAAAAAGACCTGATTGCTCCTGGATAGTATCAAAGAGGCAACTTCCCTAAGCCGCTGACAACCAATTTCCAGCCCCAAGGGGAAATCAGCCATAGGAAGCAGCCAACAGAAGTGGCTGCAGCTAGCAAAGATCAGGAGAGCCTGAGCCCCTCAGGGTAATTGTGGGGCTCCTGAGTCCACCCACCTTGAAGGCCACCGTCTGGGTTACCCTTCCAGTCAAACCAAAGTCACCTCCACTGAGTCCATACTGACGCATGGTGACATGGCGGGGCAGTCTCGAGCTGCCCTGTGGGTTTCTGAGACAGTAAATCTTCAGAAGCGTAGTAGTTAGCAGCCCAACTTATAACCAACTTATAACCGAGCTCACCGAAAGATGACAGATATGTAGACTTGCACCTGAAGAAATACTTCTATCAGTTTGTTAGTTGTTGAATTACCGTATCTGAGAAATCCCAGAGCCCCTCACGGGAAACTGAATGAGGGTAAAAAGGAAGCACAAGCCATCACAATTCAGGGTTCAGGCTCACTATTTCAATTTTGAGTAGACTATTATCTAAACAGCTTTTTAAATTCAGCAGACACTCTGGGTAGTGCTGAGGGAGAAGCACAAAGTGGTTCAAATGCAGAAACTGTTCCTCTGGAGAAGGAAGAGGCTATCTGCTCTGATCAAGACTGAGTCTCCAGTGTTCTGGGGGCAAGTATCTCTCAGTTGTCGCATCCAAGAAATTTCTTGCCTGGCTTTCTGAATGTTAATGAGGGTCTTTTCCCTCTCACACACTGTTTCTATTTTTGTCTTTATACTAATATCTTATCCTTACCACCTCAGTGCAATTTGCTGTTTCATTTTTTTTCTGTTGACTCTCCCAGCTGTGAAGCCCGGGAGGAGTGAATGCATGAGGATAATAACTGATAGAAGGTGTTCTTGGGAATGCAGAGGTGGGAATGGGTGATGGGGAGGAAAAGGGAATTTGCAGAGTGAATGATGAGGGCAGGAGGGTGAGGGAGCACTAGAACTGATCGTGGTTCCACAACTCGTATTAAAGGCAATTTAACCATGGGGGGCTGGGGAATGATGTAAGGTCGATATGGTGGTGATTGTACAGTTCCTCTTGATATGATTGAACAACTACTCAATTGTATGATATATAAGGTATGTGCTAAATAAAACTGTTGGGGAACAAATAACAAAACACAAGCTACGAAAAATAATAAAAATTTAGAATTAAGAAAGATTTCGTCTCAGAAACTCCAAGGTTCTATTCTGTTTCTGTGAATCAGAATCAACTCTGTGGCAGTGAGTTTGACTCTGTTTTTAGTTACCATATACAGTCAAGTATAAGCCGACCCGAATATCAGCCGAGTCACCTAATTTACCACACAAACTGCTTTAAAAATGTGCTGGAAAACGCAGCTTATACAGGAGTCTATATGGTAGTTGTTTAAAATTTGAGTAGATATATATTTAAAGAGCTTTCAGAATGCAGGTTCTCGGGCACTGTACTCCAGAGAGTTTGACCTGGTAGTTGTATGTGTGACTTAGAAACCTGCGTACAAAGATTCCCTTAGTGACCCAATGTCCCATGAAGGTTATTTAAATTACTCCTCAAGAAACTGATTAGTGCTGCCCCTGAAGTGAGCCAGGGATATATACATAAACTTTAGACATACAATTGGATTTTGAGCTCACATCTACAGTTTACTCCAGGAACAATTAGTTCTTATCATATGGCCATGCTTCATACTTGCCCTAATAAAGTGATCACTAAAGATATATGTGCTGTAACAAATCATGCCCCGCAATCAGAAAGAACAGTGTCTGGGTTCGTAAAAGCTCATCTTAAAATAAGCAGCCATCTAAGTGAAGTGTCAACTGAGTCCACACAGGAGAACACCAGCTAGTGTGATCAAAGGATTATTATTAATAAAATCTGCCGACAGAGATGGTATTAGAATTTAAATTCTGAATACCCTGTTTGCAGAAGGCTATGGATGACAGTGAAAACACAAAGACATTAGCAGAGTCCTTGCCTGGATTAAGCCTCCATTGACCAGGGATGTAAATAGCTTTGTGATCAGAGTGCATTTAAAAGTGAATGCAGCTATTTAATTATATTAAAGTGTGGCATCTAAGCAACGTCTTCCCTTTTGACCCATTTTAAACTTGTTTTTACTGTTTTCTACTTCCTTTTGGATTGTGGTTTCCCCGTGTTTTATTTTGTTATTGTTGTGTCTTGGGTGGCATGGTTTTCTTTATGTGAAATCCAGGAGAGGTAAACCTACAGAGATGGTAACTAGAGTAACGGCTTCTTAGGGTTATATTAGGGAACATTGGAAAGAAGAAAATATTTTAAAATTGATTTGTAGTGATGATTACACAACTCTTAATATATTTAAGCCACTGGAAAAATAAATACATACATGCCTAGAGATTCTCTAGTTCATTTTGATGTGTACAGGTTTAGAAACATTGCAAATGTCATCCTTCTCCTTGTCAGAACCACTGCCCCATTAGCCCTTGCCAGAGAGCTCTCAAGTCCCTCTGGCCAATAATTATGTCTGCTCCTGTACCATGATACATATCCAAGAAAGAGCCAAGCCAAACCACATCAAACCAAACCTACTCCTATCTAGTCCATTCCAATCCACAGGGGCCCAGTGTACAGTTTCTGAGACTACGTCTTTCTGGGAGCACACAACCTCATCTTTCGTTTGAGGAGCAGCCAACCTGGCCGTTATGAGCGGGACGCCTGACCCATAGCATACCAGGCCTCCTTCCAAATAAGACGGGACTAGATGCTTTGAATTCCTGCCATGTGCCAAGTCATCCTTTCACAGGATTTTACAAATACATATTTATTTGACCTTCACAATAACCCAAGGGAACCCTACCGGCACTTTGGTTAAGAGTTCAACTACAAATGATAAAGGTTGGTAGTTTGAAACCCCCCTCCGCCCCCCCTCCGCAGTGGTTCTTGGAAGCAAGATCTGGTGATGGCTATACAAGATCTGTGAAGAGGACAGGTTGAAAACGCCTGTGCACCATTTCTACTCTGCCACTGGGGGTCACTCTGAATCTAAAATCTAATCCAGGGCACCCAGCAACCACAGCCCCAGGACATTGGTAGTGCCCTCCTTTTACAGGTGTGGTAACAGGACTCTGATCAAGTGCTTTGTGGCTGGGGAGTGGATTAGGGGAGAACTTTGTGGAAAGTGAAACTGCCAATTATGGTCCTCTCTCAGGGAGTGTGCTTAATCCCCCAAATATTCAGTGGTGCTCTTATTAGGAGTGCTATCTTGAGGTTTTGCCTTCTGTGTTCATTTTTTGAAAATACAGATTCCTTAAAATTACAGCAAATACAGGGTATAGACAACAGGCAAGTGAGTGAAGGCACACATCGGACAGTGTACAATATGAAAAAGTAATAACAATGTATACATTATTAAGGGTTCGTGGGGAAGGGGTAGTGGGGAGGGAGGGGAAATATGGGGTGCTGGTACTGGGGGCCTAAGTGGAGGGAGGATGTTTTGAGAGTGATGATGACAAGTGTACAAATGTGGCCAGCATACAATTGATGTATGTGTGGATTGTGATGGGAGTTGCATGAGCCCCCGATAAAATGATTTATTAAAAAAAATTAAAAGAACACTTGTTAATGGCCCTGTAAATTCTGGAATTAAAGCACACTTCTTGAAAATAGATGACTTAAGGGAGAAATTTTAATGGAAACTTTGAAATAAAACTATAGTGTAGTGATAATAAATACTGCATATAAAAATCTATAAAATGCGGGCTGAGCCCCAGTGGCGTAGTGGTTGTGCACGGGACCGTGGCCCACTGGGACGAAAGTTCAATTCCAGCAGTGGGGCTGGGCCTCCTACTCCCACCACCGGAGAGCAGTGATGCCCACAAAAGAAACAAAAACAAAAAAAATCTATAAAATGCAGTAAAGTGATATTTCACAGTTCATATATGGCTTAAACATTTTAATTAGAAATTTTTTCAAGATTAAAAAGGTAAATTCATGGCAGTTCTATATAACTCAAATAAATTACAATATAAAAATTTTAAAAATTACAGCAAATATAAAAGGATGTTTTTATAATTGATATAGAACTATACATTCTGAATGGAAAATTACATCTAAGATACACAGATATACATAATGGTAACAAAAAAGTTTATCCCTCAACAGAGAGACAAAAACAGAACCAAATGTTGAACTTTCTAGTTCCTTTAAAAGGAACTTCAACTGTCTTGCTTAGAGAAAAATAAAGTAACTAGATACATGCTCATGGGAAATCATTCAGAAAAAAAAAGCAGAAAGCTACAAGGGAAAAAATTAAAACCACATGTCATTCTACTTCGTAGATATAAAAAATATTAACCCCTAAAGTTGACTTTAAGGTCTTTTGTCTGGGCACTGATTACTTTTCTCAAGTGTGAAAGATAGCTTTTTAAATAAATATTTGGTATATAGTTTCATTGAGAGAAGGTATAATTTATTCAAGTGGCATCTATTGTTAGACTTTAAGTCATTTCCAATATATTGTCATAATTTTTTTAATTTTAAATAATTTATCTAAAATTAAAAAAATAACTATGTGAAACTAACTCTTTTCACAATCCACCCATCCATTGTGCATCAAGCACATTTGTACATTAGTTGCCATCATCATTCTCACAATATTTGCTTTCTACTTGAACCCTTGAATCAGCTCATTTTTTTCCTCCCTCCCTGCCACCCACTCCCTCCCTCATAAACCCTTGATAATTTATAAATTATTATTTTGTCATATCTTACACTCTCAGATGTCTCCCTTTATCCACTTTTCTATTGTCTGTTCCCCAGGAAGGGAGTTATATGTAGATCCTTGTAATTGGTTCCTCCTTTCTACCCCACCTTCCCTCCACCCTCCTGGTATCATCACTGTCACCACTGGTCCTGAAGGGATCATTTGGATTCCCTGTGTCTTCAGGTTTTATCTGTACCAGTGTACATCCTTTGGTCTAGCCAGATTTGTAATGTAGAATTAGGATCATGGTAGTTGGGGAGAGGGGAAGCATTTAAGAACTAGAGGAAAATTGTATGTTTCATCATTACACACTGCTGACTGGTTTATCTCCTCCCCAATATCCTTCTGTAAGGTGATGTCCGGTTGCCACAGAGAGGCTTTGAGTCCCCAATTTTATGACACAATCCACAATGTGTCATAAAATCTTAAGCCATTATTTTTCCTGTTCCAAGAGGTAGTCTGTTGAGGGGAAGGCAGGGACTGGATCATATATTTGAAATCTGAAAAACCTGCTGTTTTTGTGCCTGTGCATTTAACCCAATTCTTTTAAACAACTGGGGTAAGGTTAAATGTGTACGGGTTCTAACACCCGTACACCTGTCCTACTTCTTCCCATCTGGAAAAGTTTGGGCAAATCATTGAACCTCTTTGACTTTCACTTCCACCATCTGAAAAATAAAGGGTCTGACCATAGTAGCATCAGACCTTTTTCTCAGTTCTATGTTAAAAAATATTGTGTGGACCATAAAAAAACTATGGAAAACCTCAGGAAGAATGGGAATTTCAGGACACTTCATTGTGCTCATGTGAGACCTGTTCAAGATGCAGTCGTTCAGACAGGGCAAGGGAATGCTGCATGGTTTCGAATCAAGAAAGACGTCTATCAGTCTTGCCATCTCTCACCTCACGTAGTCTACCAGTATGCTGAGTAAATCATCAGAGAAGCTGGGTTATATGAAAATGATGGGGCACCAGTATTGAAAGAAGACTTATTAACATCCTGCTTTGTACAGATGTCAGCCTGGCTTGCTGAAAGTGAGTAAGACGTCAAGCACTTGCTGGTGAAAATCAGAGAGCATGTAGATTACGGAAGTGCTCACAACCGGACCGCTAGGTAACATTACAGTAAACGTAGTTGTCTGGATCCACAATTAATGTTCATGGAAGCAGCACTCAAGGGACCAAAGGAGATATTGCATTGGGTAAAGCTGCTGCACAAGACCTCTTCAACGTGTTGAAAAGCAAGGATGTTACTTTGAGGACTAAAGTGGCCCTGACTCACGCCAGGATATTTTCAATTGCCTCATGTCAATGGTAGGATTCAGTTGGTGCATACCAGTTCGGCAAAACCGATAGCTAATTTTTTGCTGCGCTCAGCAAACTGGTTGTTAAAATGGCCCTTGTAATCAGGGTCCTCTCTAAGCTGCCCAGCCACCTAATAGGAAATCATAAATTTATATTCCTTCCTCTTTTTCACATTCGTCAGTGCAACAGTATATCCTAAGCTCCTATGGTAAAGAAGAGATATGAAATGTTAGGTGGAACTGTGCTTGTAATATTTATTCATATCATAAAACTCATTATACTTTTGATGAAATAGTATATTATTATCCCTTGCATTGGTTACTTCAGTAAACAAACAAGGTAAAGAGAAAACATGTGAAACTACCAGAGGTTGACACGCTGTCGTTTGTGTCAGCTTTGTGCTATGCCCAAATCCCCGTGAGATATGATGAGTGAATTGTACAATTTCTGAAAGTGTTCCAAGAGCTAAAAAAGTTGTCAGGACACTTGCTGAAAGAGCAGCAGAAGCAAAAAGGGATTTTTCAAAGATGAAAAGAATATGTTCAGAGAAGAAAAGTCACTTGTTTCTAATTTACCAAATCCAATGACCACTGTCTAATTGGCCTACTTCTAAAGAAATGGGACAGTAGTCCTACAGTGAAAGGAGGGTTAAGGATAAATCACACAATCAATGATGTTTGGATAACAGCAAAGCATAATGTGAGGTCACCAATCAAGAAGCAGTATGGAAATATATTAAGCAACAATTTTAATGTGCTTTCTGTCAGGTATAAGTTAATATTTTTCCATTATATTTAAAAGCCCTTAAAATATAATTTTACATGTCTTTTATTATCGTTACTTAAGTATTGACTGTAAATTTTTTTTGGTATCACTGCCCTCTGGTTGTCGTGGGCCCTACCCAGTGCTGCTCCTGAGTGCCGCCGCTGGATTTGAACAGCTAAGCCCGCAGGCCGCAGTCCCGCACTCAACCACTTATGCCACCAGGGCTCAGCCCTTGACTGTAAAATTATAAACTACTTTTTGGAGTATCTTTTTTTATATATTTAAAATGGTCATGCATGCAGTGAATTAGGTATCATGTTATTTAAATCCCACCACTGCCGTGCCATGTGCATGTGAAAGCTAGGTGCTGAATAAAGAAGACACAAGGAGAATTGATGCACGGGGCCTACAGTGCTGGAGAAGGATTTGGGTTAGTGAAAGAACTGACAGATCTGACATGACAATTGCAAAGATGGAGCAGGACTTGGCAGTATTTTATTCGTTTACAGAGAGTCAGAACCAGCTCCAAGACAGCACCTACAACAACATGTTTAAAAATATGCAATGGCCCCTGCATTTTCTTCACAACTAGTGGAGCATATTTCCCATGATCCCTATGTCCATCACTTGTTAATTAATTTGGCCATATAACAATATCTGTCCTTATATGGAATATGAGAGGAATATTGCCAAGTACATTTTTTTCCTCTAGCATTTTAAGATGTGCATACCTCACCAGTGTTTCTGTTCCCCTTATAAACCTGTCTATTGCATGACTGAAAATTAAGCCATGAGGATAGGTTCAATTCCAGGCCTGAATGATAACTAAGACCCATTATCTCAGAAGTTCTACAGTCTCTATTTGGAAATATATTTGGAAATATATATTAAATATATTTGGAAATATATATTAAATATATTTTTTGATCAGAAAGCCTGGGGTTTTGTAAGATGCTGTAAGCTTCGATCTCCTTTTTTTTGGGGGGGGGGCATCACTGCCTCTGGTGGTCGTGGGCACTACCCAGTGCCGCTCCTGAGAGCCGCTGCTGGATTTGAACCACCAAGCCCGCGGGCTGCAGTTCTGCACTCAACCACTTACGCCACCGGGGCTCAGCCCTCAATATACTTTTTTATTCCACTATATCCAGGACCTTCTAATGTGATCCCTTTGTCGGGAACCATCTAGTTCTTCTGGTCTCAGAGTCATGGAGACTGATGTCACTGTGGTCCACTAGACTTAATTGTTTCCATTTGTCTTCGCTTTTTCGTCACTCTTCTTTCCTCTAGACAGGAAGAGACCACTAATTGCACAATAGCTGCTTACAAGCTTTTTTTTTTTTGGGAGGGGGGGCATCACTGCTCTCCGGTGGTGGGAGTAGGAGGCCCAGCCCCACTGCTGGAATCGAACCTCCGTCCCAGTGGGCCGCAGTCCCGCGCACAACCATTACGCCACCGGGGCTCAGCCCTGCTTACAAGCTTTTAAGACACACGCCGCCGCCACCACCACCAAAGTAGGATGTAGAACTCTACCTTTTTACCAACTGACCTTGATGTCCTCTGAGCCTAGGGTCCGGAGTCCCTAGGTCCAAGGATTTATTCCTCTTAGGTGTTTGGTTATGTCTAAGTAGGAACTTTTCATAACTTTTTCTCCTGCTGCTCTACCACATTCATAAACACATTTGTAGCAAAGGTAAATACCCAGGCACAAATATCTAAAAATATCTTCTGTCAAACACACACACACTGTGTGTCTGTGTATGAATATGTTCCTACTCTCCCTCCCCCATCTATCCACATCCCGTCAGCCGGTGCATTTATCCGTGCGTCTACACTTGAATCATCCTCATTGCAGGATGGAGTGTGTAAGAGAGTTCAGCAGTGTCGCCTGTAACTCTTGCACTCCTCCCAGTGTCTTCCCCTGCCTCCAACGTGTTTTGTCAACCTCTTCTCGAGGTATATCATCTTCTCTTTCACCCACGTCTCCATTGCCCAGGCCTTTTGTGCTGCCTTTCGCTATTCTCATCTCTACCTCTTCTAGTTCCCAAGGAAGTTTCTGAGTACCTTATACCTTAACAGAAAGGGAAGCTCTCTTCCTTCTGAGCACCTTCCAGAAGACTAATGACCATCTTAGGCTGCTTCTAGAGACACATAGTGCCAGATAGCAGTCCTCATGTCAGAAATACAGAAGCGAGGCTTCAAGAGAACATCCTACAGCCCCCTCGGAAGATCCAAAGATCCAAACCCACGAGAGGCAAGGCAGAGGCTCAAGTCAGCTTCCACTTACAGTCATAGAGTTGCACTGCAACACAAGGTTTCCTTAGCTGAGCGATGCTAGCTAAGAGAATAATTGGGAGGTTGCAAAGTCTTCAATACAGATGCTCGTTAACAGGGATAATTGAGAAGGAATGAGAAGCCTTTAGCTCCAGGGGTGAAATGGGAGCGACAGGGAATCCAAGAGGGGAGGAAGGAAAGTATGGTAGTTACATAATTTGGTGCCAGTTTCAGGACTGGGCGTGTAGGGGTGGATATCCACAGCCTGTTAATCCAGAGCCAGCCAATGAGACTTCTTTGGGGGCATGACCGTCTCCTGAGGATTCTGGGAACTGAGGTGCTTTGCTCCTTGGAGACACTTCTCTCTGCTCACTTAAGAGACTTTGTAGCTGACACATGGAACTACACATGGAACTACACGAGTGTCCTGAGCCAGAGAAGCCACGTAGGGGCCCCTGCCAGGGCTAAGATGCTTACACCACCACTGCATCCAGAAGACTTCCAACCCACTGGCCTATGATCTTCCTGCATTTGACGTCATTGCATGTGTTTCATGAGTCTGAAGAGGGCTTTATAGATTGGTATCAGGCATATGGGCTAATATTGGACTTATGGGCTTGATCTGAACTGGGCTGGGATGTTTTCTGAATATACAATTGCTCTTGGATATAAACCTCTTTCTTGGGCTGGGCCCCAGTGGCGTAGTGGTTGTGCGCGGGACTGCGGCCCACTGGGACGGAGGTTCAATTCCAGCAGTGGGGCTGGGCCTCCTACTTCCACCGCCGGAGAGCAGTGATGCCCCCCCCCCAAAAAAAAAAAACAAACCAAAAACCTCTTCCTTTTAAAAAAATAATTTTATTGGGGACTCATACAACTCTTACCATAATCCATACATCCATCCATTGTATGAAACACATTTGTACATTTGTTGTCTTCATCATTCTCAAAACATTTTCTTTTTACTTGAGCCCTTAGTATCAGCTCCTCATTTTCCCCTCCCTCCCTGCCCCTACCCTTGATCACAAACCTTGATAATTTATAAATTATTTTTATTTTGTCATGTCTTACACTGTCTGATGTTGCCCTTCACCTACTTTTTTTGGGCATCACTGCCCTCTGGGGGTGGGAGTAGGAGGCCCAGCCTTTGCTCCTGTGGAGCTGCTGCTGGAATTGAACCTCCATCCCAGTGGGCCTTACAGAAGGGTCACGAAAAAGAGATCAGTTAGTCAGGGTGTAGTATAGCATCAATGAAACATACAACTTTCCTCTGGTTCTTTAATGTTTCCTCCCCACCCCTCCTGCCCCACTATCATGACCTCAATTCTACCTTACAAACCTAGCTAGACCAGAGCATGTACAGTGCTACAAATGAGAGCCTGTAACAGAGAATCCATGACAGATAAACCCTTCAGGACCAATAATGAGACTAGAGATCTCAGGAGGATAAAGGGAGGTAGGGGTGGAGAAAGGGAAATTGATCACAAAGATTGACATATAACCCCCTCCCAGGGGGATAAACAACAGAAAAGTGGATGAAGGGAGACAGAGGATAATGTACAATATGAAAATAATAATCTATCATTTATCAAGGATTCATGAGGGTGGGAGGGTGGAAGATTAGGAAAAAATGAGGACTTGATAATCAAGGGCTCAAGCTCAAAGAAAATGCTTTGAAAATGATGATGGCAACTTATGTACAAATGTGCTTGACACATGGATGAGTGTATGGATTGTGATAAGAGCTGTAAAAGCCCCCAATAAAGTATTTAATTAAAAAATATGGTCTTTGAGATGAAAAGATGGACCCATCTTCAAACGGGCAGTGTGGGAGGCCCGGGGAGATCTGGTGCTGCTGGAGATGACGTGAGGACACCAGGCTATGGGATCGAGACTTGAGGTCAGTATGCACTGGATGACTGCTGCACTAGAACATCGTGAATGCTCAGTTTTTATTCGGCCTGGGTTAGGAACTGTTGTCCATTCTCATGTTTCCTGGTATTTACAGTACAGAAAAGGCAGTCTGGTGGCATAGCCATTGGACTCTTGACTGCTGATCATGAAGGCTGAAAGTCTGAACTTCCCCTTGGGTTTGAGAGGCAAGACTTAGCAACCACAGCAAATATTGAGCTTTGATTCTGGGGGAAAGTCAAGGTGAGGTTTCTGTACATCTCAGGTTATGGACAGATGATCCACCAGTCAGTATAGAGCCTTGCTTAGTGAGTGCTTCTGTGTGAAGGTATTTCATTGAACACCGATTGTGGGTTCACCAACTTGTAGGTTACAGGTCTCGAAGTTCATCTGACACTCGGGTTTTCCCTGGGAGGCCCACCACAGCCTTTTTGCACACAGGAGTGCTAGGCTGCACTTCAGCATGATGCTTAGAGGCCATAGTTTTTTGGGGTTTTTTAATGATTTTATTGGGGGCTCTCACAGCTCTTATAACCTTCAATACATCTTTTGTATCAAGCATATTTGTACACGTTGCCATATTCATTTTCAGATATTTTCTTCTTGAGCCCTTGGTATAAGCTCCTCTTTCCCCCTCCTTAAAAAATTTTTTTTATACATCATTTTATTGGGGGCTCTTACAACTCCCATCACGATACATACATATATCAATTGTATGCAGGCCACATTTGCACACTTGTTGCCATCATCTAAGTGGAGGGAGGATGTTTTGAGGCCACAGTTTTTAAGCTGCAGGTTTGCCCAATTCAACACACCATTTGTTTTTTTGGTTGGTTGGTTGTTTGGTTTTTTTTGGGGGGGGTTCACCACCCTCTGGTGGGAGTGGGAGGCCTAGCCTTGCTCCTGGAGAGCTGCTGCTGGATTTGAACCGCCAAGCCAGTGGGCCGCAGTCCCACACTCAACCAAGGCCAAAGTTTTCAAATGAAGTCATCAACAAAAAGCCCAGAGATGAGGAAAATCTGGCCTTGAATAGCTGGTGGAAAGGACATCTGATGACAGTATGAGAGCTGAAACAGGAAGCAGAGCATTATTTTCTTGTTCGACCTCAGCTGGGCATGTCAGCCTCTGTGAACTGTCTTTGTGCTGCTTTGTTCATGTCTGTGAATGACCGTGAAGGCACAGCTTGTGTTAATATGAGGGTTGACCAAATGAATTCTACCAAGGAGGTGCCTTCACAGACATGATCTGTGGTTCATGAAGATCAACTGCTTAACTGGAGACAGAGGCTATATGCCCCAGTTTCCAAAGCCAAACTCACTGCCATCACATCAATGCCAGCTCATTGGACATAGGAGAACTGCCCCTGTGAGTTCCCAAGACTGTAACTCTTTATGAGCATAGAGCCCTGTCTTTCTCCCAAGGAGCGGCTGGTGGCTTTGAACTGGTGATCTTGCAGTGAGCAGGCCAACTCATAACTACTGTACCACCAGCTCTCCTATGCCTCAGTTTAAGGAAGCTTAATGATGTAGTGAAAAGAATGGGAAGGCTAGTGACATAAATTCTTTTGGAGGTTAAAGTGTTTACTTAGCAATTCCTATCTTGGAAGAGAACACTACTGAAGAACAAAGACTGCCACATCCATGGCACCACCAAAACTCATTGACATTGCCTCGATTTCTACTCACAGTGACCCTGCAGGGCAGGATAGAACTGCCCCGTGAGTTTTCCAGACTAAAACTCTTCATGGGAATAGAAAGCCCTGTCTTTCTCCTTCAGAGTCACTGGTGGTTTCAAACACTGCAGACCTTGCAGCCCAATTCTTAACCATTGCCTCACCAGGGCCCCTGAAGAACCACAACTCATTGTTTTCGAGTCAACTCGGACTCATCATGACCCTATAGGATAAAGGAGTATTGCCCCTGTGCATATTAGAAGCTATACATCGTTATGAGAGCAAAAGCCTCTGTCTTTCTCCTGGGAGCAGCTGGTAAATCCAAACTGCCAGCCTTGTGGTTAGCAGTCCAGAGCATAGCCCACTATGCCACGAGGGCTCCCTAAGGCTCCTTGAAATGTTGGCAATTCATGTCAGAAAGGGCCAAGTGACCTCTAATGACACTGTTAGGACTGACTGGTATCCTGTCAAAATGGATGGCCTTTCTGCACTTCAAAATGTGACTTTAGGGGCTAAGCCCTGGTGGCGTAGTGGTTGAGTGCGGGACTGCGACCCACTGGCTTCATGGTTCAAATCCAGCAGCAGCTCTCCAGGAGCAAGGCTGGGCCTCCCATTCCCACCAGAGGGCAGTGATGCTTCCCCCCCCAAAATGTGACTTTATTTGGGAATAGTGCTTTGAAGCTATAATTAAGATGAGGTCTTACTGGAATAGCATGGGCCCTAGTCCATTTTGACTGATAAGAAAATTTGTGTCTTGATAAGAAAATTTGGATCCAGAGACATACATGGTGGGAAAATGGCCATGGGAAGAAACCAAGCCATGTTATTCAATCTATATGCTTAGCAACTTCTCAGAGAAGCTGGATTCTATGAAGAAGAATGAGGAATCAGGATTGGAGGAAGTCTTATTTACAAGCTTTGATATGCAGAGGACCAATCTTGCTTGCTGAAAGTGAGGGTGACTTGAAGCACTTGCTGAAGATCAACATTTGCAGTGTCCAGAATGGGTTACAAATCAGTGTCAAGAAGATCCAAATTCTCACAACTAGACCAATTGGCAGCAACGTGGTAAGTGGAGAAAAGAATTAAGATTCTGTCCTGCTTGCATCTACAATCAGTGCTCCTGGAAGCAGGAGTCAAGAGCTCACACAGAGAGTTACATTGGGTAAATCTGCTGCAGGAGACCTCTTCAGAGTGTCGAAAAGCAAGGATGTTACTCTGAGGACTGAGGTGTGCCCACCTCAAGTTTCGGCATTTCCCATTACTTCATGGGCATGTGAAGGTTGGACATTGAATAAGGAACATCAAAGGAGAATCAGTGCATTTGAATTGTGGCGCTGGCAAAGAATATCGGCAATACCACGCACTGCCAAAAGAATAAACACATCTTGCAATAAGCCCAGCTGGAATGCTCCTCAGAGGCAAGGATGGCGAGACTTCATTTCCCAAACTTTGGCCATGTTACCAGGAGAGGACAGTCCCTGGGAAAGTACATCGTACTTAATAGAGAGTCATTGAAAACGAGGAAGACCTTCAATAAGATGGCTTGACATGGGTGACTACAACAATGGCTTAAACATGGCAGCAGTTGTAAGCATGGCACAGGTCTGGGTGGTGTTTACCTCTATCATACAGAGAGGTCACTCTGTGTCACAACCAGCTGGAGGTCACCTAACACTAACCACATCATTTGGCACTTCCCTGGGGTGAGGGTGCAAGCAGTTTGCACTCAGTTGCTCATCTAAAGGTCAAGACTTTGAACCTAAGCAGTAGTGCCACGAAAGCAAGGCTTGCTGATCCGCTTCTGCAATGATTACAACCAAGAAACCTCATTGGCGTCTTTGAGCTGCATCCATAGTGAAGGGGTTGACTTCTGAATGAAAGCGTGCCATTGTAACCTGCCCCAGAAGAATCTCAGAAGACAAGCCTGGTGACCTCCTTCCCAAGCCCTGTGGAACACAGCTTAACTTCTCACACATAGGGCTCCCCTCAGTGAGGGTCAGCTCAATGGCAACTGACCACTCAATGGCAACTCAGTCTGCCACAGGCGCTTCAGCATTGATTGTTGGAGCCAGATGAGGCCGTCTGCTCTCCTCACGAGTGTCAGTATCAAGAGTGGGCAGGAGCAGCCCTGCTCTGTCCTGCAGGGTCGCTGTGAGTAGGAGTCCACTCCATGACAGTGAGTTGGTCTTTGGTTTGGGAGTTGAATAATCGAATGCATCCTTTATTTGATTATACTCGCCAGGACATTCCCTGGATAGGATGAGAAGAGAGGGTCTAACAATGATAAAATAATCCTCACGTTTCAGTCCTCTGGGAAGTTAGGGAGGACTCTGGCAGCTTCCAGAGAAGAGGCACATACCAGCCTGAGACCTGGGGCTTGGCGGGGCCTTGGCACCTGGCGCTCGGCTCTTCCCTGGGCTGCCTCAAACCACAGGCTGGCTTGTAGAAGATTAGGCAAAGCTGGTTCAGCCCACTTTGATGCATTTGTCATGAACTGAATGCATCTACCACCAGTAACAAAAGGCTTTCATTAAAGAGCGAGGAAGACGCAGCCAAGGCAGTTGGTTCATCTATAGCTGGATGCCCCAACTCAAAGCCATGACCAGCCCTGCATGTGCACCAGCCCGATACTTGCTGTGTTGCTGTTCACTCAGCAGGAAATCCACATGGGACTTTCTCACTTCTCTTGGGAGGGTGGTCTCTTGTTCCAGGCGAAGAGATACCATCCACGACTTCCAGATGACCTGTGCAAAGAAATGAACAAATGTAGTCTACTTACTTATAGACCAAGTTGTACACCAACCATTCCAGAGAAAGGGGGCTCTCAGAAATAATGTTTTGAAGTAATGTTTTAAAAATCTAAATCAGGGCTGAGCCCCGGTGATGTAGTGGTTATGTGTGGGACTGCGGCCCACTGGGTTAGCGGTTCAAATCCAGCAGCAGCTCTCCAGGAGCAAAGCTGGGTCTCCTAACCCCAACAGAGGGCAGTGATGCCCCCCTCAAAAAATCCAAATCAATGAAAAAAACCCATCATAACAAAATAGACACATTTCAAATAAAGGCAGGACTTGGAGAGGTCAGCAGGATGAATGTGTGCAGAACCCAGTTCTACTACAACCTGGGACAGGTTTGTCCCATTTGGACCAATTACATATATTGGAATCTCTTAGCTACTCATAGCAGAGTTTTTCTCATCTTACCCCACACCCATTAAATCAGAATCTTTCTTATCTAATACCCACATGACTTTTAGGTTAGACATGTCTGACTTTGTCTGGAGAGACCAGTCTCTGAAGAAGGACATCCTGCTTGTAAGAAGGGTCACTAAGAAGGACCTCATTAAGAGCCTTAATGATATGGATCGACACAATGGTTACAACCATGGGATTAAACGTAGGAACAATTGTGAGGATGGTACAGGGCCAGGCAATGTTTTGTTCTATTGCACACCGGGTCTCAATCAGTGGGAACTGACTCAATAGCACAGGGGGCTCCACATCATCAGCCCTAGTGATGCCGTGGGTTAGGAATGGGACTGTTGGTAGTTCAAATCCACCAGCAGCTCTGAGAGAGAAAGAGGAGGCAATCTGCTCCTGTAAAGATTCACAGTCTGAGAAACCAGCTGATAATGACTGTATATATAGGGTTTGTATGAATTAGGAAAATGTAAAAAGTGGTGGAGAATCAGAGAAGACATGTCCCACTTCCAAACAGGCCAATTCCTATATTTAGGCAGCCATCATTTCCTTAGCACCCGGATTTCAAAACTTTGGGGTCCTGAAATTTTTCCTGAAGTTTTCATATTTCAGTTTAATTTCCCATACATAATTTTATCTTGGTACAAATTTATATTGTTTCTCTGAAATAAGAATATGCACCTACATTTAATATTTTAACATCCTATCATAAAATCCTTCCAGAACTCTTAATTGTGCTCGTGTAAAACCTGCACCTAGACCAAGAGAGTGTATTCTTCTAGTAAACTTATTCAATCTGAAGAAAATCCTTTGAGCAGCTGGACTGTATAAAGATGAAGGAGACATCAGGTTTGGAGGAAGGTTTATTAATAGACTGCAGTAGGCAGTCTTGGAAATCAAAGAGAACTTGGACTTTCATCACTTGCTGATGAAAAGCAAAGGCTATAACCCTCAGTATTTATTACAATTAATTGTAAAGAAAACAAAAACCCTCAGTAGTGGGCCAGTAGAGAAAAGCATGATAAAGGCAGCAGGTTGGTCAGCGATTTCACTTTGGATCCAAGCATTTTGGATTCCATCAATGCTCCTAGAAACAACAGTCAGGAAGTCAAATGACATGGTACACCGGGCAAACCTGCGACAGGAGACCTTGTTACAGTGCGGAACTGCAATGAGGTATGTCACTTTGAAGACTAAGGTGCGACTGCCCCAAACCATGATATTTCCAATGGCCTCGTATGGATGTGAAAACTGCACACTGAATAAGGAAGACCAGAGAAAAATCAAGGTGCCGGTGAAGAATATTGAAAGCATGATGTACTGCCAGAAGAACAAACAAATTTGTCTTGGAAGAAAGACAGCCAGAATGCTCCTTAGAAGTCATAATAGCATGAGAGTTTTGTCTCAGCTACGTAAGGGCATGCTATCAGGAGAGATCTGTCCCTGGACCAGGTCATCCATCATACTTGGTAAAATAGAAGGTCAGCCAAAGAGAGGAAGACCTTCAACAAGGTGGAATGACAGAGTGTCCGTGGCCTGGGCTTACACATGACAACCATTGCAAAGAGGATGAAGGGCTGGGCAATGTTTTGTTGTGTTTGCATGTGGGGGTCACTCTGAGTCTGAGCTGTCTGACGTGAGGTTCCCTGGCAGCCTTGACAATAGCACCATCAAACCTTAAGTATTAAAAATGTCTTTATTACAGTAAGTAGATATTTTACCCAGGCAAGTATTAAAATTACATCTAAAAAGGAAAAGCAAAATGGTTAGAAATGCATCTCCTTGAATTTAAAAATAGCTAAATAAGGACGGCTGGGGGAAGAAGCGAGAGCCCACAGTGGTCAATTTTACTCTACTTGGGTGGATGTTTGAAAATTTTTCATCATACAATGTTAACAAGTCATTTCAGATACATGGGAACTTACTGTACTTACTAGCTAGTTCATGCATCCATGGAGGAATTGGACAGATATTTTTATAAATAAAATAAAACAGCACTGTGGATTCCATTTCAATTTTTCATCTGGTCGATGTAATTGCTGAGAAACCTTTATTACATATGTATGTCAAAAGGAGCGGAAGGAGTTTTGTTATACTGACACCGTTTTGTTCTTTGAATTTCTTTCAAATTATACACAAAATGCATGCAGTTCTATCAAATATTACTTCGAATGGCCAAGTATCTGGTAGTTCTTTCAATTTTTTCTATTAAATCATTTTATTGGGGGCTTGTCCAACTCTTATCACAATCCACATATACATCCATTAGGTCAAGCACTTTTGTACATATATTTCCCTCATCGTTCTGAAAACACTTGCTTTCTGCTTGAGACCCTGGTATCTGCTCCTCATTTCCCCCCTCCATCCCTGCTCCCCCTCTCCCATGAACTCTTCATAATTTATAAATCATTATTATTTTGTCATATCTTACACCATCCGACATTTTCCTTCACCCACTTCTCCGCTGCCCATCTCCCAGAGAGGAGGTTATAGGTAGACCTTTGCAATCTGTTCTCCCTTTCTACCCCAGCTTCCCTCCACCCTCCAGGTATCACTACTGTCACCACTGGTCTTGAGGGATTCATCTGTTCGGGTTCCCTGTGTTTCCAGTTCCCAGTCAGATTTGTAAGGTGGAATTGGGATCATGATAGTTGGGAGGGCGGGGGGTGGAGGAAGCATTTTTAAAATTAAGAATAAAGAGTTGGACACTACCTGGCTTTTAAAAGAACTTGGTATTCAATTACTATAGTCCTTTATTGTTTGATTCCTGGCAATAGTCATACAAGACTTATGAAACAACTGTGAGTGAGGCTGCTTAGTCTCCCTCTGAGAGGCACACAGCCATATCTGATAAACTCGAAAAGACTCTGGGGGGTGGAAAGCAAAGCAAAGCAACAATAATGTCACACATCTTTGCCAGTACAGTGTTGGTTTAAAATGTTCTTCTCTTACCGCACGCTTTAAATACACAAGCAATATGCCAAACACACCAAAACTATGCATTTACATTAAAAAACAAACACAAAAACAACCTTATCCCCTCAAAGTCCTCTCCGTTACACTTAATACACTCATCAAATCTTTGACTCCATTCTTGGGACACGTTTTTCAAACTTATCTGTTTGGATGGCTGACAGCACCTCCCTCAGTTTTCTTCTTCTCTACTGCGTCATCAAATCGTTGTCCTTTCACGTCCCTCTTCATTCCCAGAAACAAAAAGAAGCCACACCAAGCAAAGTCTGCTGAATACAGTGCGTGGGGCAAGAGAGGCAGGCTGGGTGTTTTTCTGTTTCGCCAAAAACTGTCACACTAAGATGCCTGCATGAACAGGTATATTGTCATGGTGGCAAACTCAGTCCCCAGTCTGCCCTAAATCGGGACTTTTTTTGGTCACACACTGTTATGCAATCTTTTCAGAACCTCTAAATAGAAAGCTTGATAAACAGTCTGACCTGGTGAAACGAACTCCATATATGCAATTCCCCTCACATCATAGCTGGGTGTTTGGGGGGAACCCCCTCGTAGTTTATCAAGGCCTTGGCTGAAGTTCCAGATCATCCAAATTATGACGGATCAGCCTACAAACCAAACTCACAGGCATTGAATCAATTTCAACTCACAGCAATGCTGTCAGACAGAGCAGAGCGACCTCTGTGAGTTTTTGAGGCTGCAGGTTTTGAAGTCTCTTCTTCGGCCTACAGTGGCTGTTGGTTTCTAACTGCTGATCTATGGTTAACAACCCTAGTCCTAACCCACTCGCCACCAGGGCCCCTTTTCTGAGGAGCAGTCACTGTGAAACTTTGATTGAAATATACTTATTATCACATCAATCTGTAATTCAGGCATATTTTCTTAGGAAAACAAAACTTTCTTTTTCCCTTCAAATAAATTAGAAATTTGTTTCTCAGAATGGGGATTTGTTAAGACTACTTTGGTACGTGTTAGAGATGGAATTGGGTCTCCTCTCGAAGGAGGTCTGGCACCCTGGGGGCGTAGTCAGTTAGTTAGGCCTGGGCTGCATGTGAACTGCAAAGTCAGTCGTTCAAAATCACCACCTGCTCCTCAGGCAAAAGATGATGCTTTCACTCCCATAATACCACAGTTCTACTTTGTCTTATGGAGTCACTGGAGTCAAAATCGACTCAAAGGCAGGGAATGTAAGTTTTTTTATGAGCCAGAATCAACTCCATGATTTGTAAATCCTAACCCCTATATTTGCGGTTATAATTCCATTTGGGAATGGGTTTACTTTGCTATCTTAATTAGACAGTATCCGTGTAGGTTGTTTTTTTTTTCTCCCTTCCCCCATGGGCTGTGTTTTAAGCCGATCTCTTTTAAGACATAAAAGAGCAGATTAAACAAGGAAACAAAGAAGAAACCAGGGACAACCGCTACCAGGCCATCTGAATTACATCAAGGAGTCAAGGAACAGAAGCTGAAGAGACAAAGGGACTTTCACCAGATCAGATAGAGAGGGAACTCTTTTCCCTCGAGCACTTTTTAGACTCAAGTGCTAGCCACAAGGTCAGTTCCACCTGTGTGGAGATACGGGTGGGGTCAGACCTGTGATGCCTCCTTGGGGATGCAGCCTTTTTACCAGACAATGAGAGTGTCTCTCTCTGACTCTTCACCCTTCCTACTTGCTGGGGATTCTGTGTCTGCCTCCAGGGCTTGCCCCATGTGGACCGCTGATACTGGGAACCAACCTGGGAGCTGTTGTCTCTCTGCCGTGGCTCCACCAACCTTGGATCCACAAGACTCTGCTCCCACCAGCCTGGGCCTTCCGCTTCCCACCTCGCCTTTGTGCATCACCTGCCTGTAGCTGTGTGAGTTTGATGAGGGCTCTGGCTAGCATCAGACCCATGGGCTTGAGGTAGACTGGACTGGGATGCCTTCCTTAATAAAAAATGACTTCATATAAAGTTCTTTCTTATATAAGTGTCACAGTTTTTGTTTCTCTAGACAACCCAGTCTAACACCTTCGAAAATGCACCAAAATGGTGAACATTCTATTTCCCAGATAAGTTTTGAAAGAACTCCCCATGCTTGCAGGAAATTGTGGTAGTTACATAAATTCATATCAACTTGATAAATAGGTTATAGGGGTGGAGTCTAGTCTGTCAATCTATGCATGACCTTCTCTTGAGGAATCTGGGAGTTTTCCTCTCTTCCTCCCTGGAGGCTGGACGCACACTCGCTCCTTGTTTTACCTTCCAGTTGACAAGCCATGTGGAGTCACAATGATGGCAGCCAGAACCTTGGCGATGCGTCCACTGCCATTGGATCTATAGGAGTTTCTGCCCACAGGCTGGTGATCTTCCTGCATTCAGCATCATGGCCTGTGCTCTGTGAGCCTAAAGAGGAATTCACGGACTAGTATCGGACCTATGGACTAATAGCACACTTATGGGCTTGATCTGGAAGAGGCTGGGATATTATACTGATGCACAATTACTTCTGGATATCGGGTTCTCCCTTGCACGCATATGCATGTCAATGCATTTGTTTCTCTCCTCAACCTGGACCATCAGGAATCTATGGAGAAACTGCCTGGGAGGGGTGGGTTTGCCAGGAGCGTCCTACAGGAGCGACGGCTGGTCACCAGCCTACTTCCTAAGGTGGTTGTTGAGTAGAGAGGCTATTTGTTCAGGACAACAGAGAAAAGGTGGCCAAGCACTACCTTCTCTGTCCACCCCATCTTGGCACTTAGCCTCTGCTCTGAAAGGAGGCTGAGCAAATATTTAAAGACTATCAGTTTCAAGGTGAACCAAATTATGTACTTGCTTTGGGCATCCCCATGACTCAGCTCAACTCTGTTTCAGTGTCCTCTCGGCTTTGCTGAGTTGGGAGAAACCATGGTTTAAAGGACCAAGTCTCGGGGGTCCTTTCCCCCCTGCTCATTAAAACACTGCATTTTTAAAAGCTAAACGAACACAGAGCATGAGTGCTTTCATTAGTCATAATATTTCACGTTTATAAATGTGATGCACAGTGTAATCAGCCACTCTCCTATGAACTTAAAAAAAATTCAAGTAGCTTTATAAAGTCAATGACGCCAGTTCCCCGTTTTAAAGACAGAGAAGCAGAGGCCCTTAGGTGGTTGATGGTGGGTCTTCTGATTCCCACATGCGTTTATCTGACCACATGATGCGCAGGAGACAGGCTTCATCAACTTTAAGTACGCCTGAGGTCTTAACCACCATGGTTTACAACAGGTGTTCTCAACCCCCATTGCGACACTAGAACGATCTGAGAGCTTATGGAAAAAACTCCTGTTTGGGCACCACCCTGAAAGATTTAATTAGCCGGAGCTGAAGCCCAGGCAGCAGTATTTTTTAAAGGTCTCCAAAATGGTTCTAACGTGCAGCACTCGTTGAGAATTACTGATTTGTGTGTCTGTGAGGCACGTGATGCTCAGTAGCAGAAAAGGAATGTTCTATTGTCTATGCATTAACTTATTTAGTAAATGTTGCAGGAAGTATTATATGCCAGGAATAAGACATGTGCAACCTCCTGCCATTAAAGAGCCTCTAGTCTACAGGGAAAAACACACCAGCGAAAGTCAATTACAGTGAAGTCCATAGGGATGTGGGCGGAGTATCTGTGGGAGTCCAACGAAGGCAGGAAAAGTCTAAGGGAAAGTGGCACCTGGGCTGTGTTTTAGTCAGGTGTCCCTCCTATTGTGACAGTAGGCAGAGTGGATGGAAAATCAGAAACTGCAGTCCCAACACCGGCAATGAGAGTTTACCATCTGTCATTCCAAATTGGCTACTCAGAACTCAGGGATTTGATAGAATGAGAACTTCCTAATTCATTCATTACCAGGAAGAGCTAGGTCCATGAAATCCATCATTTTTAACATTCGCTTATTTCCCCATCCTGTCACCAAAGTTCTAGACACTCTAATTAAATCATGAGGGAGCATGAAGGAGCCCTGGTGGCCTAGTGAGTGTCCTGTTGGGCTGTTAACCCCAAGGTCAGCAGTTGGGAACCATTGGCCACGAAGGAGAAGCAAGATGAGACTTTCTGTTTCTGTAAAGTTTATAGTCTCGGGACCCCACAATGCCGATTCTCCTCTGTCCCCTAAGATCATTATGAGAACTAACTTGATGGCTATGTATTTGGTTCGGTTTGGTTTGGTACTTTAATGTAAGTGGTCTGAATGCACCATGCCATTCTATGCCATAAAATCTAAATCGGTCCTCCCTGTAGACACTATCTTGCTATGAAGAATAGGACGCCCCAGCTCACATTCAGAGAGAGAGAGAGAGAGAGAGAGAGAGAGAAGAATGGAGACAGTATTCAACCACAGGCCTGACTACTGTGACAACTCACGCTCTTGACCACTATGCTACAGCTAGTTTGTGAGGACGTAGCAGCTGTAGAAGCATTAAAGCTGGGACATCAAGAAGTCACGTCCCTGGCTTTGCCCGCGTTTTACCTCGGTTTGGGTGATGGCCAAGTGGTGGAAGTCCTTGCTCGGAGAAGGAGCCTGGCAACAGATCTCATACAGAACATGGGGCAGCAGAGAAGCCATGCTCTCACGCTCCGGTGGCACTCTCAGTCTCTTGGGCAGGGCTAGCTTGGGTTGCTTCTCTAGAATGGTTTCTATGCCCACCACGTTTTTTTTTTTCTTATCATCAAGTACAGGTTGCCTTAGCTTCTTGGGACAGCTGCCTGCTTGAAGAAAATCGCCCTTGGCCCGCCCTTTGGCAGTAGCTGCACAGGCCTGTTTGGAAAGGGGCTTGGCTTTGCACTGGCATGCTAAATGGACCCTGCACAAAGGAACTCAACTGCACGGCAGGCCACGGAGGGCCAGTGTTCCTGGTAGCCTTTTCATTTGCATAAAGTGAAAAGTCCCCCTCGATCGTCTATTTGGCTCACATTTATTTCATACCTCCGGCGTGCCAGGCATCGTGCCATACCCTGAAGAGTAAGCCCATGCCATCATTTCCTGTCTGCCTAAGTCCTGGCCAGCCACAAAAGGACCGCTGCCTGGTCCAATAAAGGATCCCTGTCCCATGAGCAGAAACTTCTGGGATCAATCCACTACCCAAAGCTGAGCTTCTGGTGGGTCTGTGAGCCCCTTTTCTCCCTCCATTAAGGTGGAAGTGTGGTGACAAGGTGGACTGCCAGCCACAAGGCCAGCCGTTTGGAAGGACCAGTCACTCCTTGGGAGTGGTTATAGTCTTGGAAACATACAGAGGCAGTTCTACCCTGCCCTGTAGGGTCACTATATCATCCACTTGATGGTAGTGAGGTTTTGGTTTTCATTAAGGTGCACATACTTATGAATGGCCCTCAGGTCACAACTTGTCATCTTGTTTCCTGCTGAGGATTCATGAGGGCATTGGCCTTTCATGAGCCCACATCAAGTCCTCCCATCAGAGGGTTGAGAGCCCTGCTCCTTATATTCTGGTGTAGCCTGGAATGCTACTTCTATCACATTGACCCCTCTTGATAGATCCCAGGTGCTGGACTTCTAATCACCTTAACAGTGTGCTGACCTCCTGGTCCTTGGATATTATAAGGACTAGACTCAACTTAGATCATGCTAAACAGGATGACTCAGACCTGGTCACCTCCTCAGGGAACAGTCCTTCGAAGACAAGTTGATTTTCCTACATTTGTCCCTTGCAGTCTTTTGCTTTTACATCTCTTAACCAATCACTAAAGCCTTCTGCTCTTCTTCTAAAAGTTGAATGTGTTGGTTTTAGGTCTTCTTTTTTGATGTGTGCATTTATTGCTCTGAATTACCCTGTGTCCTGATTTTGCTGTGTCCTAGTGGTTTTGTTATGCTGTATTTTTGTTCTAAAAAAAAATGGGGGGGGGGGCGGGGCGCTGAACCCTGGTGGCATAGTGGTTGAGTGCAAGACTGCAGTTCACTGGCTTGGCAGTTCAAATCCAGCAGCAGCTCTCCAGGAGCAAGGCTGGGCCTCCCACTCCCACCAGAGGGCAGTGATGCCAAAAAAAATTTTTTTTAATTGCATGCTGTATTTCAATCACTCAATGGATTGGCAAATATGTTGTTCCTTTTGACAATGTCCCATAGAATTCCTAGGTTTTCTTTGGCTTCTTATTATTTTAATAGATTTTTCTCTTTGTAGTTTAGACTTGAGAGATTGATCTGATTCATTGCTTCAGTTCTAGGCTTATGTTCTTTCAAAGTGCTATCTAGTTCTCAGATATTAGTGTTTGTCATTGGGATTTCTACTTGCATTTGTTAGTTATTCCTGCTTTTTTGGATTGTCCTTTTCTCCCTGTCTTTAAAAATGATTTTATTGGGGGCTATTACAGCTCTTATAACATTCCATACATCATCTGCATCAAGTACCTTTGTACACGTTACCATCTTCATTTCCAAATATTTTCTATGTGAGCCCTTGGTATAAGCTCCTCTTTCCCCCTCCTTTTTTTTTTTTTTTTAATAAATCATTTTATTTTGTTCTTATCGTGCTTTCCTGGGTTCATCTATTCTCTCTCTTTGTCTTCCTCTCTGTGTTTTTGGTCGATTGACTAGAGAAACAAATTCATTCACACTGATCTATAAGAAAGAGCTTTATATTAACAAGTAATTGTGCATCAATAAAATATCCCAACCCAGCCCAGAGCAACTCCCTAAGTCTGGTACTAGTGCAAAAATCCCTCTTCAGACTCATAAAGCCAAAGGCAATGATGCAGACAGAGGAACGTCACTGGCGGGTGGGGACTAAGTCCCATGTATCCAATGGTGGCAGTTGTGGCAGCTCCGGGTGGCTCCACTGATCGACAGGCTAGACCTCACTCCCATACTTCTATGACTTCAAGTTGATACGAAACTTACCTTTACCTGCCACACATTCTCTCTGTTGAGTGTTTCCTCCATCTATTTAAAGCAGCTGGACATCGTCCTAATGAACCATCATTTGAAGGCCTAATGCACAGGTCCTCAAACGGCGGCCCGCAGGCCACATGTGGCGCACCGGGGACATTTATCCAGCCTGCCAGGTGTTTTTACTGTGCTGCCTGTCCTGATTAGCAGCCGACCGACTCATCCCGAGCCCGCAGTAAATGCGTTGTTTGTTTGTTTTTTTAAGTATAGTGCGGCCCTCCAATGGTCTGAGGGAGCGTGAACTGGCGCCATGTTTAAAGTTTGAGGACCCCTGGCCTAATGCCTTTCCTTTGTATGAAAAATCTGCTGGATCTGTGGCTGTGTGTACTCAGAATTGCCACCTATTCTTGTTTTTCTCTTGTGCATGAAATTGCCTATTGTTTCAAGGATTGTGACTTTTTAAAACGTGTCCCTGCTTCTTGGCCAGGTGGCATTAGAATGAATAGTCTCTGCATTTGTTGTTCCCCTTGAGGGTTCAAGTATGACTGGACTATGTGGCAATAACTTCTTCTGAGCAGAGTTTGATAAGAGCATTGGTTACTCTTTCCTATCAAGGTCCCATTCTGGAAACTGGCTTTTCTGGTTGCCGAGAGGTGCAGGCTAATGACTGAAACACCTGCCACAAAGGAAGAGGAAAGCGTGTCCAAGAAACTCTCCCTGCCAGAACAAAAGGGCATTTTTGCTGAAACTGAATGTCAGAGCAGGGCCCAGGAAGGGTCCCTTTAAATCATCCCTCTCTAGCAGGGATCCAATGGATAAGCTGCCTCTTTTCCAACCCCAGGACTGCAGGAAGTTCATGAACTTTCCTTTTTCTCTGCGTGCATTCAGTCCTATTCACCCTCCCCTCAGTGCGGGCGCACCCCACTCGGTACATTGTGGGAGAATTGTCACAGCACAATGGCCCTCTGTGAGATTAGGTTCGTCTTGGGCTGGGGAGGTATCAACTCACCTTTCACCCTTTTCCTCTCCTGTGGTCTGCAGGGCTGGGGCAAAGTGGGGGAGCTGGTGGTGTTTTGTTGGGGCAAGCAAGTATCTGAAATGCAGCCTTTTCTGCAAGCTTCCTCTGAGTAAATGTCTTCTCACAAACTCTATAGGGCAGGGTCAAACTGCCCCTGTGAGTGTCTGAGACTGTAATTCTTCATAAGATAATGCTCTTTTTCCCTCAGAGAGGTTGGTGGTTTCAAACTGCTGACCTTGTGATTAGCAGCCCACCGCGTAACTACTATGCCATCAGGCCTCCTTCAGAAAACAAGGAAGACCACCCTTAAATAAAAGCTTTGTTTGAAAATCTATAAGCACCTGGTGTTGGTGCAGGACTTTGTGAGTGTTGTTTTTACGTTCCTCAATTCATGTCAAGTTTAGGGGAATATTCTGAGAAATTGCCAAAAGACTAAGACGTCACTATTTGGAAGCTTATTTTCATGATTCATCTCAAACAAGCTGTGTAATTGATAACTATAGCTTTATTTACATAATTTCAATTCAAACAGAGAAAGTATAAATAAAAAAGCTCTGCATTACTGCCCTGTCACAGTCTAGGTTTGGTCTTTCAAAGGTCGTCCTCTGCTACAGCTTTGCTTACAGTTCAGCTCTGACAGGTCTTGGGCATAGTCAACGCACCTTAGAAAAGAATCGAGTGAAAGCTGGGGCAAGCAGGGGACACAAAGTGACCAGTGCTCTTGCTCCAAAAGGCCAATTTATCGCACATTTACCATACAGACAGCTGACCTGTGTCAACTGAATGCATAATAAGCTGGTTTCTTGTTACTGGCTTCTGAGTTCTAACCAGTGCTAACTGTAAATTATGTGGGGTCAAATCAGATAACTTTATAGGAAATTGACTTAGAATAACACCTAGAACAAAAAAGAGTTGCAAGTTATTTAAGTAATGCTGCTGTAACAGCAACACCCACACTGCAATACTCACAAGACCTTCTGAATACAGACTTACAAGGAAAAACACGCCACACTACACACACTGAATTTCACAAAAGAACTTCACCGTCAAGGGCACAACTTCAAGAGTTCCTCAGATGTGACACTTGATGTTCAGAGCAAAGAGCCTCTCATGTCCAGATTTTATATCTACAGATTACAAAGTACTTCTACTAGTTTGCATTTTGATTAACAAGGCTGGAAGTTTTCCTTCTCCACTAGTTTACTGGATGTTTATTCTTTTGTGAGCTGTTTGTGTCCTTGGTCCAGATCTCTAACAGAATGTGAAGGTTCTTTTTCTCCAAAGAGTTTTTTTGGGGGAGGGGGGCATCACTGCCCTCTGGTGGGAGTGGGAGGCCCAGCCTTGCTCCTGGAGAGCTGCTGCTGGATTTGAACCCCCAAGCCAGTGGGCCACAGTCCGCACTCAACCACTACGCCACCGGGGCTCAGCCCCCAAAGAATTTTTTATGTAAGGAGTTTATTACTGATATGAACTTTGGAGGATAGGAAGGGTTTGACTAGCTAAAGACAGATAACATCCATTTGCTACCTATTCATTAAAAAAAAAAAAAAAGAGCAGTATCTATGCCAGGTAACGAAGTAAGCAAAATTAGAGCCCTGGTGGCGTAGTGGTTACCTGTTGGCTATTAATCACAAGATCAGTAGTTCGAAACCTCCAGTCTCTCCAAGGAGAAAAATGGGACTTTCCATTCCTGTAGCCAGCTGTAGTCTCAGAAACTCACAGGGGCAGTTCTGCCCTGAGTCAGAAATTATTTGATGGCAGTGAGTTTGGTTGTTTTTTTTTTAAGTGACACTCAGTCATTTCCATGCAAACAATGCTTACTTGAGGGTGAAGACACAAAAGCTACCAAACACAAAAGCACCACGGTGTTCGGTCAACTGGGACTGAGGGTACATTGGGTTTCTTCAGGCTGCAAGTCTTGGGAGAGGGGTGCAGTCGGCCGCATCCTTCTCCCACATAGAGGTTGAGAGTGTCTGATGGTTTTGAACCACTGAACTTGAAGTTAGCACCCCATCGAATCCACAGTGCCACCAAGTCTCCAGCTGAACCCAGAGGGACAAAATGAATGACAATTTTGACTTTTGGTTTTTTTCCCCCACCCTCATCCTTAAAACCTAGCCAGAAATTTTCCTAAAATACATTTCCAGGTAATCTTTTATTACTATAAAATCATTGCAAAAATGAAAGAATGTATGGTCTTAAGAAATCCGACAGTAAGGGGAAAGAACAGAAGCCAAGATTGGAAATTCGGACCCTGAGGTGGAGGGCGTTTGCTTATTCGCAGGTGAACTTGGCTTTGATGAACCGGGGAGGGGAGGCTGCTGGAGTAACGCTGGATGCCTTCCTTCGGCAGGGGTCAGGGTCCACGCCCGCATGTCAGGCGCCAAGAATTGCAACCGTTTCCCGCTCGCAACCGCATTACTTTTGTGCCAAGCACTTTGGGGGGGGGGGGGGGCCCACAACGGGGCCTACTGCTTCTCAGACAAAAGACGAGAGACAAAACAAAGGCATAAAGGCCCCCGGCCGTGAACTGTGGCTGCACCCGCCCGGGTTCCGGGCCCTCGAACCTGGTGGGATGCACCGGGGGCGACGGGGCGCCGCCAGTCCCCGCCCCAAGGCCGGCGGGCTCGGCTCCCGGCCCCGCACCGCCCACCTGCAGCCCCGCGAGCCCGCCTCCTCGTCCGCGCGCCCAGCGCCCGGCTCCCGAAGGTCCCGGAGCGCGCGGGGGGGAGGCGGCGGCGGCGGCGGCGGCGGCGGCGAGGCGGGGGAACACGCAGGCACTTCCGGTTGCGCGGGGAGCGCCGCCCCACTCACCCGCTCGCCCTCGGAACGGCGGCGCCACGTGACCCGCCAGCGGATTGGTCCGCTCGCGACGGCGGTAAACTCGCTTCCCGGCCAGCCCGCGAGCCTCCGCCCCGCCCCCGGCTCCGCCCCGGCTCCCGCGGCCGCGCGCGCGCGCACGCCCGCGCCCCCGCAGCCTGGCGTCGCCATTCGAGTCGGCAGCCGCGCGCAGCAGGGCTCCCGCGGAGCAGCCTGGGCCGCCGCGAGCCCCCGGCCTGCGAGTAGCCGGCCCTCCCCCCTGTCCCTCCCCCCCCACCCCCCCCCCCCCCCGCCGCTCTCCCTCGCCCTGCACGGACGCCGCCCGCCGGCGGGACCGGTGAGAAACAGGAGCGGGGCGGCTGTGGAGGCGCGGGGGGCGGGGGAGGGGCAGCCGCGGGGGCGGGGGCCGCGCGTCCGGCGGGGGCGGGGGGCGTCGTTCCACCCGGGCCCGCCCCTAGGCCCGGGGTCCCCGCCGCCGGCGCCGCCAGAAGCTGTCTCGCTGGAGAAGCCACCGGCTTGTGTTGAAGGAGGCGACTGGGGCGAGCGGCGCGGGAGCTGGTCACTCCCCTCGGGTCCGCTCCAGCTGGGGGGCTCGCCGGGGAGAAGGCGGCATGCGGGGTCCGAGCGCGGACTGCACGTCTGGGCCGAAGAACCCGCATCTCCGGACCTGGGGAGTGCAGCCCAGGAGCAGAGGGCCTTCGGTTCGGGCTAGGCCGACTTTGGGGAGACCTAGTTCTGCCAAGATTTGGGGGCATGCCGAGGGCTGACAGTCCCATTGGAGATGAAAACAGTTTGGTTCAATTCCGATGGGAAGTTGGGACCCGCTCGGCCCGGGAAGAAAAGCATTCTTTCTGTTTTAACCCTACATGCGATTTTCTCTGCTTCACTTCTGTTACTTAAAAATCAACGTGGGGGATGAAGAACAATACTTGACGCAGTCCCCGGGTTACGAGGTGGAAACCCGAACCGCACTTCACCGTTAGAAATGTCTGCTGCATAACATGTTGCAGTGCGTAATACGCTGATATTATTCCCAGATGTACATGCTTACCCACAGATGTATAAATCAGACTTGTAAAGAAACTGACCATAAAACCAGTAGTGAAAACTCTGTAATATGTTCAGAGATGGATAGAACCCAATTGGCTAATAGCTTTATAGAGGTTCTCTGTAAAAAGCTGTGTGTTAAAATGTGTCTTCAAAAGTTAATGGGGGGGGGTGACTTCAAGGAGAAAATTGGATGTGAACTGAAAAATAGGTGTAACCATATGGCGTTGAAAACGCCAGATGATGGGATGACAAAGCACCTGTGATTGGAATTTGTGTTTCTGGGATCAAATGTTAGGGCTATCGAGGAGAATAGTTAGAACAGAATATACTTTGTGTGTGTGTGTGTGTGTGTGTGTGTGGCATCACTTCCCTGATGGGAGTGGGAAGCCCAGCCTTGCTCCTGGAGAGCTGCTGCTGGATTTGAACTATCAACCCTGTGGACAGCAGTCCCACACACAACCACTAGGCCACCAGGTTTCCCCCAGAATATACTTTTATTAATGTGGATAATTTAGAGTTCCTTTTGTAGTTTGTTCTGTATTGAGTTCTGAGGTGCAGCAAGACAAACTTGCTAGCCTCTCTAATGGGACAGAACCACCAATGCCTTAACTTAATCCTGGAAACTGGTTTCCGAACTTGCTTCTGCAACATCCTTCCCGCGATCAGCGACTGTTGCCAAGGCAACATGGTGTTACTCCAAGACCAAGAGGAAACCTGTAGCTTTTTCTGATCTAAAGTGTAGTCTAGTCTTCCACAAGTGGCATTGCCATAGCATCTGTCGTCTCAGTTATATGAAGCTCTCAGGCTCTGGTCCTACATATCATTGACTTCTGATTATGGTAGCGGTTCTCAACCTCTGGGTCATGGAGACCCCTTTTGGGGGTTGAACGACCCTTTCATAGGGGTCACCCCATTCATAACAGTAGCAAAATTACAGTTATGAAGTAGCAACGAAAATAATTTTATGGTTAGGGGTCACTACAACGTGAGGAACATGCATTAAAGGGTCACGGATATTAGGAAGGTTGAGAAACACTGGGTTATGGGATGCTTACCAGACAAGGCACCTTGTTACTATTCCCCATTGGAGTGCCTGTAAAACACTTTTTCCCCCAAAACCATTTTATTGGGAACTAATACAGATACATCATTTCATAGTTCAGTCACATCAAACCCTGTTGTCTAATTGCTACCACAATCAGTTTCAAAGCACTCTTTTCCTTGTTGAGTTTCTTAATATCTCCCTTGTAAAATATTTTGAAGGTTGAGCAGAGGTCACATTTCCTACTGGCTTTTTGTTCTTTCTCGGTACAGTGTCTGATGTATTCTTTCCTTGCCACGTTAAATATCTCTAGTTCTTACCCAAAGGGACCCTCGTGGCATAGTGAGGTATGAGTTGGACTGCCAACTGCCAGGTCAGCAGTTCAAACGAACCAGCTGCTTTGATGAGGCGTTCTGCTCCTGTAAGGATCCAGAGCCTCAGACATCCACAGGGCAGTTAGTTCTACCTTGTCCATAGGGTCACGATGAATTATACGCGATGGCAATGAGAAAGAGTTCTCACACACAATAGGTTAAGCGTAGCTGCCATCCTGTATCAGACCCGATCGATCAGAAAACATCCATTCATAGGGTCAGCAGACAGACCTGGACCAGTTCATAGGCTTCGTCTTTGTTCCGAGCAGCCTTCCATGGGTTTGAACCCCTAGTTCTCCAGTTGGGGATCCCAGGTTCTCTGAGGGCGCTTCTAGTGAGGGATTCTTTACAGAGAGGCTTACAAAGATGACTGCGTACGGGTCCTGCTGCCCTAGATCTCTGCCTAGCGTGGATGTGCTGTGGAGACACTGCTGTCTGTAATGGAGGTGTGTGAATAGAAAATGAAAAAAAAAACAACGTGCCATTGAGTCGGTTCCAGCTCAGGGTGACTCTGTAGGACAGGGTAGAACTGAGTTTCTGAGGCTGTAAGTCTGTAGGGGAGCAGAGCCTCAGTGTTCTCCTCAGCAGCAGCTGGGGAGTTCAAACTGCTCATCTTGCACTCAGTAGCCCCGTTGGTAAACCAGCCCCCCCCCCCCAATCCCTCCAGGGCTTCTTGAATATAGAGGAAATGAAAAATCAGTAAAACTCACCGCCACCGTGTCAATCCTGACTCGTAGTGACCCTACAGGTCAGAGTAGAACTACCCTGTCGGTTTCCAACACTGCAGCTCTATGGGAGCAGACCGGATGGGAAACTGAGAAAGACTGAGAACTGTTTCCTAAAGCCTGGGTAGGGATTTGTCTAGAGGATGAGTGATAAGATGGGCAATATGAAGGAGAAGCAATGGCTTGTGCAAAATGAGCGAGGCTTGAACAGTTAAGGAATTAAATTCGAATGCTAAACAGAGAACTGGCTATTGAGATAGGGTGTCAGTTTATGGAGCGCTGTATCTGCCATCTTTAAATTTTATACTATAAGTATTGATGAGGCTTTGGGGAATTGTGAGCAGGCGAGTGACAGTAGGTTTTTGTGTTTGGAAATTGGTAGCGGTAGGGTGAGTGGATTGGAAGGAAGTGAGTCTAGAGACAAGGTGATCAGGTGTTGTAAATAATCACGAGGGCTGGAGAAGGGAAGGCAGGGACAGGTTAGTGCACTCAAGTTTGTCAGAGTGCACAAGAGCCACTTCCTGGTTGGCGGTGTTTTTTGCCCACTGTGTTCATGGCAGGTTGATCTCCTGTTCAAGTCAACAGGCGGTGAAACTTTCTCTTTAAAAATCATGCTGCATACTTTGTAGGGGGCCCAGGACTACTACTTGTGTTGTCTACAGTCCTTAGGCTGCTTTTGCCCACTAAACTCAAAACTCACTGTCATCAAGCAGACTTGGACTCATCACAACGGGGTCGGCCAGGGTAGAACTGTCCCTGTGGGTTTCCCAGACTAGCTCTATACAAGAGTAGAAAGCTCCACCTTCCTCCTGCAGAGTGCCTGGTTTTGAACTGTTGACCATGTGACTGGCCGCCCAACATCGTCCTGGAAACTCTCTTTTATTGTCGCTTCCTTTACTGCTTAGCCACTTGTTACGATAATTAACAAACTATCAGGTGGCCCTGTAGTTTGTGGCCACAACAGCAGATGGTCGGGAGAGCTTGTCAGAGAGGAAACATTTGGATCGCTATGTCCCGAAGCGGCTTGAGCGAAAGTCAGATGTTGGGTCTGAGAAGGGTCTGGTTCAGCACAGGGGCATCACGACTCCCCTCCTCACAGCGTCGGAGTTGGTTCTGACTCACAGCAACACTCTCGTACAGTGTAGTACCGCTCCTGTTGGGTAACTCTATGGGAGTAGAAAGTCCCATGCTATCTCCCTCTGAACTTCTGGTGAGCTTGAACTGCTGCTGATCTTGTGGAGTTCACAGTGTTTCCGTGTGGTTGTTGATGTTGTAATGTGCCATCCTGCCAGTACTTACCATGGCGACCCTGTGCACCACAGAACAAAGCCCTGCACCATTCTCATGGTTGTTGCTGTGCTGTAGCCTATTCCCGCGGCCATTGTGTCAGTCCATTTCATATGGGTCTCCCTTTTTGTCACTGCCCCTCCATCTGACCGTCCTGGGCGGGCTTCTCTTGACAATAGGCCCAAAAGTGGGAGAAAAACGAGGGTGCATCTTGTGGTCCAAAGGTGTGGGACCCCAGAACATTTCAGTATACTGGTGCTGTTTGGTTCAGAATATTTTTTTCCTGTTTGCCTACTCTAAAAACTGGGTGTGTCTTATGGTCAGGCGTGCCTTAAGGTCTGAAAAATATGCCTATAAGATGACGTCTCGCCATCCTTGCCTCTAAGGAGCATTCTGGCTATCCATTTTCCAAGACAGACCTGTTTGCCCTTTTAGTGGCTGATGGTACTCTCCATATTCTTCTTCAGCACCACAATGCAAATGTGGTGATTGTTTGGTCTTCCTTATTCAGTGTCCAACATCCACATGCACATGAGGCAGTGAAAAATGCCATGGTTTGGCATGACTCTTTATTTTTTTAGTCATTTTATTGGGGGTTCGTACAACTCTTATCACAATCCATCCATCCATCCATCCATCCATTGTGTCAAGCACATTTGTACATTTGTTGCCATCATCATTCTCAAAACATTTGCTTTCTACTTGAGCCCTTGAGATCAGCTCCTCATCGATATTAGACAAGGTGTTGTGAATTGCATGTACGACAGTGTCTCACGAACCTAGCCTTTGTAGTTTGGCATTGTTTCATTATGCATTCAGGCACGTTTGATTGGATAGCGCTTGTTAGAGGAGGTGCGGTTGATGAGAGAAGAAAGTTCTGTGTGAGGGGTTCAGATTATCGTAGAGGTGTGATCTTCATTATCCTTGGTGTTTTTTAACCCCACCCCCACCCCCCAGGCTCAGCAGCTACTCTTTCTCCATGTAGGTTGCCAGTTCTCCAAAGACCGCTTTTACTACACCTGGTAAGTCCTTATTTCTTCCCCCAGCTAAAAGCACTTGCCCCGGGTTTGTAAGATGTTGTTCTACCAGTATGACTTTGCATAAATTCCTCGTTTTTTAATGTTATAGGAGAAAATTTATAATGAGAAATTCTTTGGGGAAATGCTTGAATTTTTTAGAGGAAGACCTTTTTCTATAAAGGCATATGCACTAAAGCTTTCTACATAAACGTATTCATACCACATCGGGTAATGTGTAAAAGCGTAGTACATACACCACTGTGTGTATTAGTCTAGGTGGACAAGATAAATAAATTTGTAGACACTCATGTATAAGAAAGAGCTTTATATGAAAGAACAGTTGAATATTGAGAAAACATCCCAGCCCCATCCAGAACAAGTCCATATGTCTGATATTAGCCCATATGTCCAATACCAATCTATAAAGTCCTTTTCAGACTCACAGAACAAATTCATTGACTCCAAATGCTGGCAGCTCATAATCATAAGCCAGTGGGTGAGCAGTCTTGTGGATCCAGTGGTGGTGTCAGCATCTCAGCACTGGCAGGGTTCTCCATGTGGTTCCTCCAGCTCAGGGCACTACCTGCATCAGAGGAGGTCCATGTGACGTCTTCTCAGGAATGTCTTGCAGGGAGTGAGCAGCGAGAGGGTCTCCCACTTCCAAGGAGGAATACCAGAGTTCCCAGAATCATCAGGAAAAGGCCATACCCTCACATATGAGATATGTCCTGATTGACAGGCTAGACTCAATCCCTACACTCTTAATCCTCAAATTGACACCAGATTATAATAAATTATTATGGTGTGGTACCAGTTCACCTCCCAGTATGGAGCACAATGTTCGTGAACTCCTATTGGGAAGGTTGGCAGTTCGAACATACCTAACTGTGACTCAGAAGAAAGGCCTGGAAACTGCTTTTGTCAAGATTACAGCCAAGAAAGCTCAGTGGAGCACTTGGCTGATTGACACCTCGGGGGCTTAGTAAACAGCAGCAGGTGATGGGAGAATTTGGGGCTGGTGAGCGAAATTCTGTAGTATTCTTAACTAAAATTTTTTTCCTAAAAGTTAAAATGGGACAGTGAAGGATGGTAGTTAATGGTCCCAGGCAGGTGTGGGAATTAGAAAATTGGATGAAAAGTGTTGGTGGGAAGAAGTAAGTGAGGGGCAGTCGGGTGAGGTGGGAATGACAGAGAAGCCTCGAGCAGTCAGGATTTAATAAAGCCGAAACACGGGGATGAATGCTGGACTTAAGAAGTGGCCAAAGACAAAGGGTGGGAGAATGGACAGACTTGACTGGTGTGAAATGAATAGAGGTAGTAGTTCAGAACAGGTGGCTACTGACCAACCACAGAATTGGGAGAGCTGAGTGTTAGGCACTGGAGCAGCAGAAATTAGCCCAGATACTACTTGTTAGAAATAGACTAACTTAGCTGTGTGATGTGTAATTAGTTTAATGTTTCAGTGGAGACATGGACTTGTTGATAACCAGGAGTGCAGATAAAAATAAGGTCAAAATTTTGCACTAGAATTCTAGGCTAGTAAGGTTTGAGTAACAATCTGAAAAGGAGGGGCAGGCCCAAAGAGGGAATTGTTATCCTCTGTGAATGTGTCCATTCCTATGGAACTTGATTAAGATTTTAAAAACCTTTATTCCTACAGTTTGTAAAATCCCTGTCTTAGAGACTTAACTGAGTTCCTTGCAGATGTGTATTTTTGTCTTTGATACCTAGTGTTGCTGCAGCAGACATACAGGCAGTCCCCGGGTTATGACTGAGATCAGCCTCAGTTTCCATGTGTCTTCATGTCAGATTTGTAGATAAGTCAGCACAGTACCCGACTTGATGGCAGTGAGTTTTTGAGTTTTGGTGGAAGAGGAGCCCTGGTGGTGTAGTGAGTTACACATCGGGCTGCTAACCACAAGGTCGGCAGTTCAAAACCACTCACTGCTCTGAGGAAGAAAAACGAGGCTTTCTACTAGTAGACAGAAGTACATTCCCGGAAGCCCATCGAAGCAATTCTGCTGTGTCCTGCAGGGTCACGGCGCCAGAATCGACTTGCTAACAGAGGATTTGGTTTTTTGGGGTTTCATGCAAGAGAAGGGAGCCTGGTAGCATAGTGACTTACATTGGGCTGCTAACCACACGGTCTGGGTAGAACCCACCAGCCGCCCCAAGGGCAGAGGAGCAATCTTTCTGCTCCGTGAGGATAGATCAGAGTCAGTCCAGACTCGGAAACCCAGAGCGGCAGTTGTGAGTCTTTCGACGTAATGGCAGTGAGATGAGCTATGTGGAAGCAAAGGCATGAGGCCATCCGTCAGTGATTTACAAGCTGCCTGTGTTAGCATGGGTTGGGTCTTGGTTTAAAGAGGAGGGCAGATTCATTTAACATTTGAGGGCAACTTATCCCTGCATCTGACACTGGAAACCTGAGGACTGCCTCTATGGAAAATAAGAAAGCCTTACAAGCAAGTTTCTGAAAACCAACCTTGTGGCTGCTGATTTGATTCCCACTCCGTGATCCTTTAGGACTGCCCCATTGAGTTTCCCAGGCTCTGTTTTTTTTTTAAATAAATCATTTTACTGGGGGCTCATACAACGCTTATCACAATACATACATGCATTGTTTGAGCACATTTATATGCTTGCTGCCATCATTCTCAAAACATTTGCATTCTATTTGAGCCCATGACATCAGCTCCCTCCCCGCTCCCCCTCCCTCGAAAGCCCTGAATAATTTATAAATTATTATTATCTTGTCATATCTTACACTGCCTGACATCTCCCTTTGCCCACTCCTCTGCTGTCCGTCCTCCAGATAGGAAGGTTATATCTAGATCCTTGTCATCGGCTCCCCTTTCTACCCTCCTGGTATCGCCACTCTCACTACTGGTCTTGAGGGGTACATCTGTCCTGGATTCCCTGTATTTCCACTTCTCAATGTACCAGTGTACATCGACCAGTCTAGCTGGATTTATAAATTAGAACTGGGGTCATGATAGTCGGAGGAAGCATTTAAGAACTAGAGTAAAGTTGTATGTTTCATTGTTGCTACACTGCACCCTGACTGGCTCGTATCCTCTCCGAGACCCTTCTGTAAGGGATGTCCAATTCCAGGCTCTCATTTTTAAGAAAGCTGACTGCTAAATCTTTTCCTGAGAGCCAGTGGTGAGTTCAAACTGACGATCTTTTGGTTAGCAGCCAAGTGCTTAGCTGTGTGCAGTTAGAGAACAAGAAAGTCCCACAGCAAATTTCTAAATAGTATATTCTAAGGAGCTAACATTTTTTGAGGAAAAAATGTATTTTTTCAATGACTGCCTTTCTCAACATTAAATTTTTTAAAAAGTCAAATGAGAAACTAGATACAGGTGATAATAGAACAGTGGTTACTAATGATAGTACCTTTGAAAGGAAAAATTATCAGAATTGAAATTGCTGTGAATTTTTTTTTAATTGAGACTGTGATCACAGATGCTCCTATTTATTCTTTGAAGAATTGTAAAATGGAGATTGCATTTTGACACTGCCGTTACCAGTGGCACACAGCACATTAGCTATTCTTAATAGTCTTTGGTACTTTTCTTTAATTAAAGCAGCTGTTCCATACATCGACGGAAGAGCTGTATCCGATACAGAACTAGTAAATAAATCAAGAAAGCAGAGCCCAGAATAGAATCATACACATGTAATTTAGTGACTGCTAATTGAAACATGACCAGCCAGAGAGAGGCTATGTAATCAACGTTGTTGAAACAGTGGAATTAAGTGGGATGAGATGGCAGGCTGGATTTCTGTCTCACTCGTTGTACTAGATGTATTAAGCACATTTCTGCCTCAGGGAGTGTATATTGCCCTCTCCTCGTGTGTGAATTCCTGTTAGCATGGCTTGCTCCTTCACATCCATCCTCTAAGATCGCTGCTCAGGTGTCATCCCAGAGAGAGCCTTCCTGACCCTCGTCTCCACATGCCTTGTCTTCTACTCTCCAAGCATGTAAAACAGCACTGAATATCACAGATTTCATTCGTTAGACGAACGGACACCATATTTTATATTTGGGCAGAGAAAGCAAAAACCTTCCATTATATGCTGACATTCAATAGATGAAAACGCGCTCTCTTCATACTTGATTTAGTTTAACAACTGCTTTCTGAAAGGGATTTAAATTGAAGACATCCTCATGTTTAGTCTTAACATAGATTTCATTTTGATAGTATCCTAAGCTTCTCATGGGCTCGCAGCACGGTGAAATGTTAAGAGAGTCACAGTAAGGCACTTCCAGTTATGGCATCCGGCTGCATGTGAACCTCAGCTTTGCCATTTGTAGTTGTCTTACAAGCTTGGGTAGGTCCCGTCTCTGAACCTTGGTTTCTTTGTATGTGGTAATGTCGTAGTCTGAGAAGGATTAAATGAGATAATGTATGTGTCCTGAAGGAATGAATGCCTACACCTCCGTTTAAAAATTGTTTTTTCCTTCTTTTTCCTCCAAAATCTTTATCGTTTTATTAACTGATAAATGGAGACGCCGTTTTCGACTTAAACCATTAGAAAAAGTGTTGGAGTAGCTTTGTATTCAAACTTGTTTTCTCCGAAAATAATGTGTTTCTGCTTTGTTGCAGGAACCTCGGAAGTTAAGAATACAATCACGTGTGTTGCCATACCAGGGAAAATGGAAATATTCCAAGAACTTCGGAAGCCATCAGCCCGTTTGGAGTGTGACCACTGCAGTTTCAGGGGCACAGATTACGAGAATACACAAATCCACATTGGTACCATCCATCCAGAATTTTGTGATGATATGGATGCTGGCGGGTTAGGTAAAATGATATTTTACCAGAAGAGTGCAAAGCTGTTCCACTGCCACAAGTGCTTCTTCACCAGCAAGATGTACTCTAATGTCTACTATCACATCACATCCAAGCACGGGGCCCCAGAGAAGTGGAACGATAAACCAAAAAATCAACCGAACAGAGAAATTGAGTCTGTGAAAAGCCCCCCTCTTCCTGATCACCAGAAAATACCCTCTAATTCACTAGAACTGAAGTCAGCACCAGTCCTTTCTCCCGAGACTCAGAAGCTTGGCCCCGAATCACCGAAACCTACCCCCCGTAGTTCCCTGGAGCCTCTGAAGCCTGCTGCTGCTTCTGAGCCACAGTCACCTTCTCTCACTTCTCCTGAACCTCTGAAAGCTGCCTCCATTTCTTCTCCGCAGGTTCCAAAGCCAGACCCGGTGGTGGGTCCCGAATCTCAGAAGCCTGCCCGCCTTCCTTCTCCCGAAGGACAGAAACATGCCACTGTGTCTGCTGAAACAGTCAAGACTGCTCTAATGACTTCCAAGCCCCAGAAGCACTCTCATTTCCCAGAAACACTGGGACCACCTTCTGCCTCACCTCCAGAGTCTCCAGTTCTAGCTGCTTCCCCTGAACCCTGGGGACCATCCCCAACTGTGTCTCCAGAACCCCGGAAATCAGCCCGGACTGTCTCCCCTGAGCCCAGGAAGCTGTCCCCATCTGAGTCGCCTGAACCTTGGAAGTCATTTCCTGCTGTCTCTTCAGAGCCCAGGAGACCAGCCCCAGCTGGGTCACCAGGTTCTTGGAAGGCAGGCCCACCTGGTTCTCCTCGACCTTGGAAATCTAGTCCTTCGGCATCAGCAGGACCTTGGAAGCCAGCTAAACCTGCTCCCTCAGTGTCTCCTGGACCTTGGAAACCAATTCCTTCTATATCACCTGGGCCTTGGAAACCGACTCCTTCTGTGTCCCCTTCTTCCTGGAAATCTTCCTCTGTATCACCTGGTTCTTGGAAGTCTTCCCCTGCATCTCCAGAATCGTGGAAATCTGGCCCACCAGAACTCCGAAAGACTCCCACCTTGTCACCTGAACATTGGAAAGCAGTGCCCCCAGCATCTTCTGAGCTCCGTAAAGCAGGGCCTCCCCTGTCCCCAGAGATTCGAAGCCCAGCGGGATCTCCAGAACTCAGGAAACCCTCCGGGTCCCCTGAACTTTGGAAGATTTCCCCTGAGCAGCGGAAAACTCCACCTGCCTCTCTTGATTTCCCCGAGGCCCAGAAAGGTTCCCTTGGTGGTTCTTCTGATCTCTGGAAGTCATCCTTTTTTATTGAGCCTCAGAAACCTCCTGTCTTCCCCGAAACACGGAAAGCGGGTCTTTCTGGGCCATCCGAATGCCCTAAAGCAGCGTCAGACATCTGGAAACCTGTCCTCTCTCTGGATCCTGAGTCAAGGAAACCTGCCCTTTTTCCTGACTCCACCAAGGCATCCCCAGCTGCTGCTCCTGAACCACGAAAGCGGGCTCTCTTCCCGGAGCCCAGGAAGCATGCCCTTTTCCCCGAACTTCCCAAATCAGCTCTGTTCTCTGAACCTCAGAAGCCAGTTGAACTTGGTGATGAACTGCCGATTGATGCCCTAGATGATCCCAAGTGTGGCCTGTTGGGTCAGGAAGAACTCGTCGCCCCCAAGACGCTTTTAGATGACACTTTATTTTCCGCCTCCAAGAAGTTCAAGAAAGACAACCAGGAGAACTCCGATGCTGAGCTTAGTAGCAGGGAGTATGTCAAGACAGATTTGGATGCGATCGATATTAAGGGCCAAGAATCAAGCAGTGATCAAGAGCAGGTTGACGTGGAATCTCTTGATTTTGGCAAAGAGAACAAATTGGATATGGCTAGTCCTGAACAGTCCAAAAACGTGCTCCAGTTTAATGAAGAAAAAGAGGCTTTTATTTCCGAAGAAGAGATTGCAAAATACATGAAACGGGGGAAAGGAAAGTATTACTGTAAAATCTGTTGCTGCCGCGCCATGAAGAAAGGTGCCGTCTTGCATCATTTGGTTAACAAGCATAACGTGCACAGCCCTTACAAGTGCACAATTTGTGGCAAGGCCTTTCTGTTGGAATCGCTCCTCAAAAATCACGTTGCTGCCCACGGGCAAAGTTTACTTAAATGCCCCCGTTGTAATTTTGAGTCAAATTTCCCAAGAGGCTTCAAGAAGCATCTAACTCACTGCCAAAGCCGGCATAATGAAGAAGCAAATAAAAAGCTAATGGAAGCCGTGGAGCCCCCCTTGGAGGAGCAGCCGATGTAATTCTCACCCGGGACGTGCGCGTGTGCTCCACAGAGGTCTTTGCTGAAACCACTGTCTGAGATCTAGCTTATTTGCGTCCCTTCGTCGGGTCAGTTAGATATGGGTATATATGGTCGTCCCGTGTTAAATCGTCCTGGTAGTGTTGCACAGAACAGCATTTGATTATTTTTTTATGGTCTTTATGTGGCTGTCTTGTAAAACAATAAATGGTATATTCCAGATGGGTAGAAATTTCTCCTTTCTTTTCAGTATATGTGAATACGATGAAGAGGCAGGCATTCCATTTTAACTCATGAGCAAGTTTCACTCCATTGCAAACATGTAGTGCATCTTTTGGGGAAACTCATTTTGGACAACGGAAATAATTATTTGGCGTGTTTATGAGGTAGCCTTGAAAAGTCCATTGAGAGAAACCTTATCTTTCCTCACGTCCATTTTCAGATCCTAAAATGTTCCTTGGATCAGTTTCTATTTGATCTTCTAAAATTAACTTGTTTATAGATGTACATTAGCTCTCACGGCCTGGAAAATTAGTCTCAGGGCTGCTGAGTTCTTGCTAAAGAGGGGGGAACTTAAACCAAGTTGGTGTTTTTTGTGCGTGTGTGGCACTACTGCCCTGGTGGGAGTAGGAAGCCCAGCCTTGCTCCTGGAGAGCTGCTGCTGGATTTGAACTGTCAACCCTGCGGGCTGCAGTCCCACACACAGCCACTGCGCCACCAGGGCTCAACCCTAAACCAAGTTTTAAAAACCATTTACATCCTTCTCTTGGACAATACTTAGAGACCTCAAGTGACTCCCGGAGACTAAGGAGTCCTTGTCTCAACAGAACTAAAAACCTGCTGCTGTGAACTGAAAGGCCAGTCGGGATGAACCCACTAGAGCCCTTCAGGCAGAAGATGTGGGGTCTGCTACCTTAAAGGTCACAGGCTAGAATTCTCTCTTAGGCTTGCCGTGAGCTTATAGTGGTGTAACAGCAATGGATAGTACAGGAAACTAAGAGAAAGGTTAGTATATTGCATTTCTCTTACCCTTTGTTATAAAGTACACTTCACAGTGGATTCTTCCGTTCTGTATGTTATCCCAGAATTGGCCCTTCACATCCCTGCCAGCTCACTTCAAGAGATGATCCTTAACTGCCAAATATGTTAGAGTTTGGATGTACGTCCTACCTGAGGTCACCTGATGGAACTTCAGGTCAGAGAAATGAGTCTTCCAGATTCACAATAGCAAATTTTATAAATAGATGTCTGTTGAAAAAGTATATTGCTTTTGTTTTTTACAGTTGTTATTTGTTCCTGTCCACCGATAATTTTATTCTACAAATATTTTGTCAAATGTGTACCTTATCAAATTAAACACAAAGGCTTTTATGTCAGCAAAGTTGTGTGTTTTCATTTAAGTAATTTTTGTGGTTTGCTCTCCAGCTTCCATTTCTATTTTTTTCTTTTAGTTTTCCTACCCCCTCCCATTTCTATTTCTTATACTGATTTTCTTCATCAATGGGAACAGCTTTAGCTAAGCTGTTTTTCTTGGGTGATGGGTTGTGTGTGGAGAGTTGTGTTGTTCTGTTGGAGAGTTCTATTGTGTTAGGCCAGGTTTGCCTAGAGCAGTGGTTCTGAACTTGTGGGTCTCAACCCTTTGGGGACCAAACAACCCTTTCACAGGAGTCGTCCAATTATGACAGCAGCAATGAAAATTTTATGGTTGGCAGTCTGGGTGTGTGTGTCTGTGTGTCACCACAACATGAGGGACTGTTAAGGGTTGTGGCATTAGGAAGTTTAAGAACCACTGTTCTAGAGAAATCCAGTCACACACACATATATATATGAAAGAGTTTTTATTACAGATCAAGAAGGCAGCCCAGTCCAAATCAAGTCCTTAGGTTTAATGTTAGCGCTCTTCAGACTTGATCTAGAAAAGTGAACCAGGAAGCAAGAAGGCCACAGGCTGGTGGGTCCAGTTGTGTTGATCCAAGGTGTGGGAACAGGGTGGGTGCTGGCAGCTTGGGCCTGTGTCCCCAGGTGGCAGACAGTCCCCCTGAAGCCCCAGGGAGGAGAAAGGTGAAGTGGTAGAAGCAGTTCCTAGAGTGGTCACTCAAATAGGCCACACCCCCAAGGCTGTCGGCAAGCTAACATTTGATTGACAGGTCTGACTCCACCCCTAGCTCTGAATATATAATTGACATAAAATCCTACTACCACGGTGGTCAGGTAAATGAAGGGAGCACGCCCACATTATTCAAGTGATCCCTGATGGGAAAATCTCATGCACATTAGGATTTTTTAAAGTTTCTAGGTTTCTTAGTTTTAAGGATCCCTGGTGGTGACTAGTTTTGCGTTGGGCTGCTAATCAAAAGGTCATCAGTTCAAAACCACTACGTACTTTGTGATAAAGATAGGTTTCCAGGTTTCCTACTCCTGTAAAGAGTCATCGTCTTGGAAACTCACAGGGTTCTTTAACCCCTGCCAAGTTGGGTTGCTTTGAATTGGCATTTGATGGTTGGGGTTGTTTTTGGGGTGGGGGGGGTGGTAGTATAATAAAGATCCCTGGTAGCATAGTGGTTACACTTTGGGCTGCTAACCGAAAGGTTCACCATTCAGAACAATCAACTGTTCTGTGTGAGAAAGGCGAGGCTGTCCACTTCTGTAAAGAGTTACTGTCTTAGAAACTCAAGGGTAATTCTACCCTGTCACTGAGTCAGATCCATTTGATGGCAATGAGTTTGACCTTTGAGTTTGATGTCTTAGTGGGTTACATATTAGTTTGAAACCACCAGCCACTCTACTGGAGGGAGATTTATGGTCTCACTGGGCCAGTTTCACATGTCCTACAGGGCCACTAGGACACTGAGTGAAACGACACTTTAGCCTTGAGTTTGTAGGCCTTAACCATGACATTTAGAGATGGATACTTGCTGGGTGTCCTAAGGTAAGCGTCTTGAAGTTGGATGCCTTAACTATTACCTTGGTAGGTGCAGTGAGCAGGGAAAGTACTGTAAGTCACCCTGTGTTAGAATCATGGCCATTTAACACAGGTACCTTGAGAATGAGTTGCTTCTTGGGCTCAAGCTTCCTAGGCAGTGAGGCCAAATAGAATTGAGTAAGTTGGAAAGCTTTAACATTGATGACTAAAATCAATGGGGAAGTGGGTCTCTAGCCCCTGTTTTGAAGACGTCGAAGCTCACATTTCTCACATTGACCCTGACAGCAGTTCTTGTCTGGGTGACTCCCCCCCTTTGGTGCAAGACCCTGAAAGTATCCTCCTTACACCATTGCCCAACATGAGCCAGCCAGGTCTCTGAACTCACCACCAAAGTTTTGCTTCGTGGGGATCTCAGTGCCCTCAATCAGACCCTGTGCCAGAGAAAGTGGAGCATGTGAGCCGGAATAATGTGTCTCCTGGGCCTTTATTAAGGCTTTACCCGTCACCTCACATATGGGGTTCCATACTTTTTTGTCATTTTGTTTCAAGATCCTAATGAGCTGTACCGACTCAATTTAGTGACTATCCTCAGGAACTTTCCTACTGAATCAGAATCCCTTTCTAGTCCATCTTAAAATATGCAGTCTTGTTTTCTAGCAATTGTGTAACAAAGAATGAAATCATTGCACTCCACATTCAATGGGTTTTATTTATGTCAAGTATGGTTTGGGCAACAGCTTCATTACATCATAGGCACATGAACTACGCTGTGCAGATGGCAGATTTCACTTCCATTTTTTTTTTCTGGGGGCATCACTGCCCTCCGGTGGTGGGTTAGGAGGCCCAGCCTTGCTGCTGGATTTGAACCTCCAACCCAGTGGGCCGCAGTCCCGCTCACAACCACTACACCACTGGAGCTCAGCCCCCATTTTTAATATTGGTGTGGATTTCATACTTAGGTAAAGATCCTGAAGGAAGTTTGCTCAATCTGGAAGCGTCGTAAAACTGCCAGGGATGTCTTCACAGGTAAAGCTACTCTCTCAGACCTAAAATAGATTATTATCCTTTTTCAAGGTAGCAGTTTATGTTCAGGTAGAATATTCATCCTGTGTTTAATAGTATCCTATTGCTGCTATCATAAGTGAAGGGATTTAAATTAATGTAGTCCTATGGTCTGCTTGTATGTGAGGCTTCTCTGATCCTGAAATTTGGCATAGAATCAGTGAGACAAGGTTTCAGCTCTGCAACTGGAAGATTAACTCATAAAAATCAGATTAAAACTGTAGTAAATAGATTATCTTGACTAAAAGATAGCCATCTATGTACTAGGATTCCTACCTAAAAAATAGAGGAAAGGGACAAACACTTTTCTTTAGTGTTCATAGGTGGCTTTAAAAAGTACAGACTAAAATGTTAGAATCAAATTTCTACAAAGATTACTAATGTCCATATGTACCTTTAAGAAAGCTTAGCCTTGGTTTTTCAGAAAAATCATGGTTTGGAAAGAATTATAAGCACATCGGTTGAGGGCTAACCATTGTTTCAAGTACTTTGCACGAATCACTTAAACTTCAGAGCAATTCTGCTAGTTTGGCATTCTGTCCATTTCAGTTTTAAGTTAGAAAATGCAGATTTTGATTCTGATTCAAAGGCGAGGTCATAACTGCCAGGCTATAAAGCAGCCGGAGTGGCAAGGGGTGTCTAGGGAAGCTACCCCTGTCCCCTCCCTGTAGGGCTCCTGGAATCCAGGGGCATCCACAGCACTTTCATAGACGTCACTGTGATTGGGTGTAGCGATTTAAGCAGGGTGCAGCTGCTAAGGACAGACTAGCTACTCTGGAGAAGGAAGAAGTAGCCGTCTGCGTCCACAGATTAGTCTCTGGACCCTTCATGCGGCTCTTGTTCTGTCTCTTCAGTCATTACCAGGTGGAACGGACCCCATGGCCGTGGGTTATTCATTCTTGCCTAAGTCCCCTTTCCACCCCGTCGCGGAAATGCCCATTTGCACTCTAGAGATTTTCTTCACCCCCACCAGCCTCCCCGCCTGCACGTTCTGCTCGTTCTGAGTTGCCACAGAGTTGAGTCCCCCTCTCGGCCACGTGCTGGGTGCATGGTAGAACTGCCCCATAGGGGTTTCCAGACTGACCCTTTGGAAGCAGATCACCAGGCCTCTGGGTGGACTCAAACCGCCAGCTGTTTGGTTAGACCAATGTGTAACCATTTGTGCCCTCGAACAGTTCTCTCTGGATGGAGAGACACTGGTTCCAACTATTACCACATAGCCACGTGCAAACCTGAGAACTCACCAAGACAGGGTGCAGTGGCCCGCATTCTGCTCTTTCACACGGAGGTGGAAAGCCAGGCTTCTGGGGATGAGTGGTAAGCAAGATCCTGGGACAAATGAGCGATGCCTTTCTGTCTGGGTTATATAGTAACTCTAGGTCACGATCAGAGAGATCCACGTGGGTTGACGCATCCAGTCACTTCTGTTGCTACCAACCCATGTCAAATCTCCCTCTCTCCCAGGCTCTATTTTTGCTTTGTTTAACACACTTGGACTAAAGCAATGTAAAAAAAAACACAACCCTTCACCTCCTATAAATGTCAGACTTGAAGCTATTTAGTCACTTCCCATTGGATGTGGACTAACAGTCCCTGCTTCTTCCTCCAGCCTTGTTTCGACTCTGGGTCCTCCCTTCTGGGAGGCAGCCTTCGGTTATCCACCCTGTCCTATACAGTCACCGTGTCAGAATTTTTTCAGACACGCAACAGCCATGCGACTCCTGGGAGCACCCGTGGACCCAGTGGCTGAGCAGTCAGCTGCTAAACAAAGGTCAGTGCTTCAGATTCACCAGTGGTTGTGCAGGAAGAAGACAAATCCTCCCAGAAAGATTTCCAAACAACCGAACTCAGCTGCTCTGCCCTTTAAGGTCGCTGGAGGGTAGTAAGAATCAGGACTTGTTGGCACAGGCATGGCCACCCACTCCAGCATCTGCTAACTGATGGAGAGGCCCGAGGTCCTGGCTCCTTTAAGCTCTGTGGCAGGCTATTTTACCACCAGTTCAGTAGTGCCTTGTATGCTTTAAGTGGGATTTTAAATGAAGCCAACGACAAATGATAAGCCACTTATTTTGAGTCCTGGTTTACACAATGGGATGCTAGCTACAAGACTGGCAGGTGCAGCCTGTGTGATTATGAGGTGTCTGTCCATGGGATCAGGCATCAAAGACTCAGAACAAAAAATCATATCAAGGTGATGAGGGGGAGTGCAGAGTGGAGACCCAAAGCCCATCTGTAGAAAATTGGATATCCGGCTGAGCCCCGGTGGTGTAGTGGTTGTGCGCGGGACTGCGGCCCACTGGGACGGAGGTTCGGTTCTAGCAGTGGGGCTGGGCCTCCTACTCCTACCACCGGAGAGCAGTGATGCCCACCCCCCCCCAAAAAAAAAATTGGACATCCCCTTACAGAAGGGTCATAAGGAAGAGATGAGCCACTTAGGGTGCAGGATAGCACAGACAAAACACAACTTTTCTCTGGTTCTTTTATGCTTCCTCCCCCTCCCCACTATCATGATCCTAATTTACCTCACAAATCTGTCTAGACCAGAGCATGTACACTGGTACCAAGAAGAGCTGGAAACATGAAATCCAGAACAAATAAATTCCTCAGGACCAATAATGAGAGTAGTGAGACCAGGACGAAGGGTCTGCAGAGCAGACCTGTCAGGGCCATCTAGCCCTTTGCCTGTTTTTGTAAAGGTTATTGGGAGATGCCCATGCACACTTATTTACATAATGTTTTTGCAACAGAGTGGAATAGTTGTGACAATGTGGACTGAGACCCATAAAGTCTAAACCAGCGGTTCCCAACCTTCCTATTCCCCGGGCCCTATCATACAGTTCCTCATGTTGAGGTGACCTCCGAACCATAAAATTATTTTCGTTGCTACCTCATAACTAATTTTGTTACTGTTATGAATCGGGTGGCCTCTGCAAAAGGGTCATTCGACCCCCAAAGGGGTCTCAACTCACAGGTGGAGAACCGTTGATCTAAACTATTTCCCTCTTAGTTCATTACAGAAAAAGTGTGGGCTGGCCCCCATGTCACCTTTTGAGTTCCTAGAAAAGTTTACTCAGAAGTGGAGATTGTTGCTGTGAGGTGTCTGCAAGTTGATTCTGACTCACAGCAGCCCCATGGGTATCAGAGAGACACTGCCAAGCCTAGCACCATCTTCACAACCACGTTTGCGCCCTTTGTGGCAGCCACTCCGCAATCCATCTGTGGAGAAGCTTCCTCCACCCACCATGCTGCTCTCTTCCAAGGGCTCCTCTCCCACGAGCCTGCCCGAAGTTCATGAAATGAAGTCTGGTCATCCTCACTTCTAAGGGATGCCCCGGCTGTATTTTTTCCGAATCGCTTATTGTTCTGGCACTCCATGGTCTTGTCAATATTCTTTGTAAGCCCCATTATGCAAATGCATCGATTGTTACTTAGTCTTCTTTATTCAGTGTCCCACTTACTCACACATATGAGGCAATTGAAAATACCAGGGCTGGATCAGTTGCAGGCTTTGTAGTCTTCAAAGTGACATCCTTGCTCTTCACCACTTTAAAAGGTCAGGGTGCAGCAGATTTATCCAGTGCAGTGCAGCAGTGACTGCTGCTTCCATGAACTTTAATTAGGGATCCAAGCAAGGGGAGATTCTTGACAGTTTCAATCTTTTCATGATGCTGCTGGTCCAATTCTGAGGGATTTTATTTTCTTTCCTAAGTTAGAACCCAGGCTGAAAGCTGCTAGCCTCCGTCTTCATCAGCCGGTACTCTTGAGTCCGCCTCACTTTCAGCAAGTTAGGTTATGTCATCTTTGCATCAGCAGATTGGTAAGGGCCATTCTCCAATCTTTATGCCATACTCCGCATATGGTCCAACCTCCTGAGCTATTGGCCCGGCATACAGATTGAGTAAGCATGGTGAAAGGATGCCACTCCGACTTTACAGCCTTCCTGATTTTAAAACACGCGGTATCCCTCGTTCTAGTCACACAACCTGCCTCTTGATTCACGAACACATTCTGCATTGAGCATAATGGAATTCCCACCTGCTCAAGGCTCTCCATAGTTTGTTATGATCCACAGAGTTGAATGCCTTGACATAGTTAATAAAACACAAGTCAACATCTTGCAGGTGTTCTCAGCCAAAGGTTCATTGGATATCAGTGATGATATTCCTGGTTCCATGTCTTCAGAAGTCAGCTTGAATTTGTGGGAGCTTCTTGTTGATGTACTTCTGCAACCATCATTGAAAAAGTTTTAGAAGAAATTTGCTGGAATGTCATATTCAGGATGTTACTCAATGATTTTAGCACTCTGGGTCACCTTTCTTTATAAGGATTACAAATATGGATCTTTTGCAGTTGGTGGGCAAGGTCTAGGTGAGTGAGGATAGATTCCAGTGTTTTAAGTGATCTCATCATCCTCCACTTGCTTCCATCAACTCCCGGAGCTCCCCCCTGTCCCCATTCTTTTTTTGGCTGACACCTTCAGTGCAGCTTGAACTTCCTTCAGCACTATCTGTTCCTGCTCATACGTTATCTCTTGAAATGACCCTTTGGTTCTTTATGGACAGTTACTGTGTATTCCATCTTGTTTTGCAACTTCCTGCATTTTACAATATTTTGCCTGTGGAACCCATCCAACATTGCAACTTGAGGCTTGAATTTCTTCTACAGTTCTTTCAACTTGATAGATGCCCTCTGTGCTCTCCCTTCTTGGCTTTGTAATGCCAGGTCTTTGCACATGTCATTATAATACTCTACTTTGTTTTTCACACTGTCCTTTGAAGTGTCCTGTTCAGCCCCTTTACCTCATCCTTTCTTCCATTTGCTTTAACAACTTTACAAATTAAGAGCAAGTTTCAGTGTCTCTTCTGACATCCACTTTGATCTTTTCTTCCTTTCCTGTCTTTTTAATAACCTTTTGCTTTCTTCATGTGTGATGTTCTTGGTATCATCCTACCACTCGTCAAGCCTCTTGTAATCAGTGAGTCAAGTCTAATCTCTTCTAGAGAGGTTCTCGAAATTTAGGCAGGCTAACATTAATTTGACTTAATTTTTTTCAACTTCAGCCTGACCTTCCAGATGAGTAGTTGATGGTCTGCTCCACAGTTAGTCTTTGTTCTCATTTTGGCTGCTGATAACTGAATTTTCCCCCCATCTCTCCCCACAGATGTAGTCAACTTGGTCTTATATATTTGATCTGGCCAAGTCCATATGCATAGTCACTGTTTATGCTGCTGGCAAAGGTATTTTCCATGAAGAAGTTGCTAGTATTGTAATATTCCATCATGTATTCTTCAGCTTTACTTCTATCACTGTGTTAGTCTGGGTAGACTAGAGAAACAAATCTATAAACACTCATATGGGTATAAGAAAGGGTTTTATATACAAGAGCAACTTTACCTTAAGAAAACATCCCAACCCAGTCCAGTCCAAGGTCATAAGTCCGATATTAGCCCATATGTCAGATACCAATTTATAAAGTCCTCTTCAGACTCACGAAACACACGCAATGATGCCAAATGCAGAACGATCAGAAGTCAGTGAGTAGAAAGTCTTTGGATCCAGTGGCGTTGTAAGCATCTCAGCGCTAGAAGGGATCTTCCTGTGGTTTCTCCAGCTGGCAGCGTCAGGGCAGGTCCATGTAGTTTCTCCTCAGGGATGCCCCACAGGAAGTCAGCCTTGTCAGTCGAGTGTCTCCAAAGGAGTGAGAGGGTGTCTTCTGCTTCCAAGAAGGAAGTACCAGATTTCCCAGAATCCTCAGGAAGAAGGCCATGCTCACAGAGGCCTCATTGGCCGTCTCCAGATTGACAGGCTAGACTCCACCCCTGCACTCTTAATCCTCAAATTGACACCAGATTAGATGACCACAACAATCTCCAAAGTAATATTTTCCAGTGACTATACCTTCCTCTTTGTCTCCAACTTGCACATTCCCATCACCAATAATTGTCAACGAGTCTTGAGTGTTTATTTGACCAACTTCAGGCTAAACAATTTGGTATAATTCTTTGATTTCTTCATCACTAGCTTTAGTGGTTGACACACATTTGAATAATAATTGTACTGATTTGATTTGCTTGTATGCATGTAGGTATTTCCCAATCACTGACAGCATTCTACTTCATGATAGGTCTTGAAATGTTCATTTTGACTATGAATCAGACACCATTCCTCCTGAATTTGCCAGAAACAGTACAGTAGATTCATAATTTCCGATACTAGTCTATTTCAGCCCACTAATCCCTAGGATATAGATGTTTATGCATTGCATTTAATTTTTGATGACTCAATTTTCCAAGATTCATACTTTATACATTCCACATTCTTGATGATTAACAGATGTTTGCAGCAGTTTCCTCTCACTCTGCGTTGTGTCACACCAGTAAATGAGAGTCCCTAAGGCTTTACTCCATCCGTGTCATCGACTTTGAGGAGGTTGCTCTTACTCGTTATATTTTGAATGTCTTCTGACATAACGGACTCACCTCCCAGCACTATATTGGACAAGGTTCCCCTGCCAGTCAGAAAGAAATTGAGATTAGCATGTAAGGTGATTATACAGGAGCACTCTGAGTGTTCACCTGTAGAAGGGAAGGGAAGGAAAGGGAAGAAAAAGGTGAATTGAGCAGAGAGAGATTGTGTAACATTATTTATTTATTTATTTATTTATTTGGTTGTTTGGTTGGTTTTGATGCACTCTTGCCGACCCTATGAGGCTCCCTGGAACCAGGACAAGCCTTTTAGAGAAACCAAGGATCCTGGACTTTTACGCGGGAGCACTGATAAATGACTGGGTGTAGGCTGATTCATCTGGAAGGAAATGGGACTATGTGAGACAGAACTCATCAACTCCAAGGACCATCTCCTGCTCAAGGGAGCTAAGCCCTCATTCCTAACAGAACCTGTGTGGAATATCACATCAGCACAGTCCTGTGAGCTCAGACACCTTATTTGGTTCACATCCTAAGACAGAATCAACTTCTTGTGCAAATTCCTATTAGCCAAACGCACAAGGCAGATGCATAAAATCAGAAGGCCAAGGTACAATTTTAGAACCAGAAGCACAGTAACCAATGGCATGAGATCTATGAATTCCCTGGTGGGTTTTTGTCTTTTATATGTACCACATGGGAAGCCAAATTATAATCAGACAGTGTTTTAGAGAGCACTGGAGGTAGTTTTATTATTTGAATGGGATCTTACAAATGGTTATAGATGCCACCAGGAGGGGACAAGTGGAGGACCTGGACCAAGAGAAGAGCACTGGAAAAGCCCCCAAACCTGGTTCCAGATAGGAAGCCTTTCTCTCGGAACTACGCTTTGACAGATAGGCACCAGCAACGTCCATGTCCAGCCCATCCTTTTCTCTACCTGTCCCCGGCCAGAAGCAGGTCTTATGTAAGTTAGTGGAGCTACTCAGATGGGTTCAACTCTTTTCATCCTGGCAGTCTTTCTCCCCTTCCTCTCTCTTTTAGTACTCTGCTCTGAGTATGATGCTGAAATTTAACTTCCTGTAGACAGTCTTATATTCATGATCCTCAAGCGCAGAAAACAGCTAGCTATAAGTTCAATTTTATAATCAAGGGCATGAACAGCAAAACAACAACCCAGTAATGTTTTTAATATTTTTTATTCCTGATTCTTACTAAAGTGAAAACTGCCAGGTGTTTGTTCTCACTAGAAATTCATGAGTGGACCTCATGGCAGGCGTAGCTGAAAGGTTGGAAGGTGAATTATACCCTTCTTGATGCTCCAGCCCACATGGAAGGCTTTTAAGAAAGGGGTCCTGGCAAGTAAACTTAAACTTGAGTCTTGGTTTCAGATAGAACATGCTGTTGATAATAGACCCTGAACATTCCTGAAATACCTTCATCCAGATTGGGGATCATTTCCCTTGAAAACAGACAAACAAACAAACAAACACCCCAGCCCCATGAAGGCTTGTAGCAGATCCACTGAAGTCGAGATAATAACAGGAACCCAGGACTGACCCAGGAGACCCATGGTCTGTGCCCGTATGTGCCTGGCTCTTCAGTCCAGCAACAACCTGCTTCCAACTCCATCTCTCTACGCCACTCAAAGCAGTATGTGGACACATGCTCCCAATAAAAATTCAAGCAATGCAGATAAACAAAATGAAACATGCACTTCCTTCCCAGGAGCAACCGAAGGAAATCTCTTGCTTCCATTTTGAGGTGGAGAGAGATCCTGATCAGAGGAATGAAGAAACCTGACCTTTGGAAGCAGCGGCTTAGCGATGTGGAAGGAGAGGTGATGTTTCCTCGTACAGAGCAAAGAGGCAGGTCCAGTGCTTGTTGCTTTCTTCCCTTACTGGGCAAGCTCCTTGTGTTAGGTAGGGTTCTCTAGAGAAACAAAACCAGGACACTAGTAATTCTCTTTATATATCTATATAGGTAGAAAAATATCTAACATAAGAAACAGTAAAAACAGTACAAATGGCTCGGTGCAACTCACTTGCATCAGACAGCAAGAAGACTGGCAGTCCTTTGAGTCTTGAGGGCCACCAAGTCCTCTGTAGAGCAAATCAGGCTATCCGGTCACAAACGCAAACAGCAAAGCAGGTCACCAACAGTCAGCCAGACGACAGAGTGCAACAGTCCCCAGCTCAAGAGATATATATCCCAGGAGCGTGGCGAAGCAGGGCTTGAAGGAACCTCACCTCACAGTTGCACAGTCCACCGATTAGGTGTCCCACAGGTAGTGTAGCTTGAAGATCGAGGCACAGGACAAACCAGGCAGCAGGCGGGTCCGAAGATCCAAGCGCAAGAGGGCAAGGGTGGGACTCGCAGAGGCTTTTCTATCTCTGCCCTTCAATTGATCTTACTGGTGTTCGTTGGCCACATTGTCACAAAAGACCCACCTATCTTCTTTGGTCGTGTTGGCACAACAAGCCTACCTGGCACCTTCCTTATCCTCCAGTGTCTCTGCTGTGAGGAAATAGCACCCCAGGGCAGGTATGAGGGTTACAACGGCTCTAGAACAGGAAAGGGCTTTGTACTCTTCCATCTATGAGGAAGTCATAGGACTAGGAGAAGCAGCACCAGTAGCAGGTCTTTGATCATAAGTCTGAAGGCTTAGATAGACTTCTTGTCCAACTCCCTATAACTTCTTGTCCAATGAAGATAAAATTGGATAGAAAACCATCTGCCACAATTAGGAGTGGGTGTGGGGGTTGAGGGGGGTCAACTCTTCTTGGATTTCTGTCAGAAACAAGTAGGTAAAGGCCTCTTCAGTAATGGGTTCCCATCTGTAGCCAAATGTGGGAGGAGCCAGCACCACGCTCTTTGAGGTGGCTCCAGGACAGCTGGAAGACTCTTAATCAGTCAAGATGTGTCAGGGTTTCCCAGTTTTCTCCCCTTTGAACTGAGTTCCCCATCCTGAATGAATGTTGCTGCACTGTCACAGTGCTGCACGCATATCAAAGCCTCCTCCACAAAGACACCAACCCTGATCAGAGGAGCCATCCATCTCCATTTTGCTGTTGGGTTTTCTCCTCTCAGCCCATACTCCTCCCACAGGTAATTAAAGATGATAGCTCCCTCCTGCTCCCTGGCAAATTTAGTACCAGAAAGTAGAACCCAGCCTCCTTCGCCTAACTCCGTCTTTCCCCTGAAAGACCAAATGCTTTGGTACCTCCGGAATCAGTTACATTTTTCTCATAGTTGATTTATTCTTGGCAAGTGTAAAAAAAAATATGGGTTAGGAGAGAAATGGAAAATGACACAAATAGCTTCATCTGCGAATTTAAAATTAAAGCTGACATTTCCTTCTACTATTCAAATGTGTTTTTTAAAAAAAGAATGTTTCCTGACAGTTTTCTCATATTTTTCAAATTCCACATTGCCCTAGAGTTAGAATTAATTTTCCAAACTGTCAATCAAACTGACAGCTCAGCAGCTTTATTACCACTAAGTTTTTTTGTGCCTTTGACAACTCTGGAAATGGGGTAGTTAGAATTTCGCAACAGCATCTCAAATGGCCTGATTTTTTTCCCCTCTTCATTTTCTGAATTTAGCAACCCAAGGTCTTATTAAATTCTAAATAAGTCTTGTCTGGACCTCCGCTGGCATATAAGGCAACCCTGAGGTTTATTGGGGACAGAAGCTTGAACGTCCTCCTGAAGCAGGACACCTCCATTGAAGCTTCTCTTCCGAGGCTTTCACGCCCACGGCCCAAGGGCTGGCTCAGACCCCAGGGCCAGCATGGCAGACTGTGAGCGTTTTCATTGTTTTCCCTTCAACAAGTGACTTGCTCCTGCACAACCCATGACAATGTCAGTCTCTGGAAAGAGTTGTATAGCTGGATTCAGAAGACAGTGAAAAGGAGACAGGGATGTTCCAGAGCGGGGGAATGGAAGCCACCAATGATTTCTTCATCAGCTAATGATCTGTGATCGTTGACAATGGCTGAGGCATACTTTATTAGAGAAATGTCTTTATGTTTTGCGAACATCCAAGTATGGCCTCTTTCACCTGTAAATAATGTCTCTGGAAGTAGCTAGCATTTAGGAAGTAAAAATGGTGATCTTTACAAAATGTATTAATCTCGGGGCTGTCACTGGTGCGAAGAGCTCTGCAGACACATCTCAAGGGAGCCTGCAGGGTGGCGAAGCAGGTCTCCAGGGAGCCCCAGGCTCTAGCAACATGATCCACAAGTTGGCTTAGCCCAGCCCACAGGTGGTGCAGCTCAGAGTTGAGAGACCCATCTCCTGAAACCACTCTCAGTTTGCAAGTGAAGAGAGGGATCCAGAGGCAGTGTCAGTGCCCAGATATGGGGCCTGGTTTCCCTTCCTGCCCTCATCTCTCCTTTTCTCCTCAGAGAGCTTCCCTTTCTGTAACTAAGGTGAGTCACCACCACTTTTACGAGCTCCTGCTTGTCATTCCTTTGTGGACACCAAGTCTCTGCCATCACAATTATATTGTCACTTTGGGGTGCCAAAACACCCAACGCAACCCTCTGCACAACAGAAGGACACACCGCCCGGCCCTGCCACATCCTCACAGTTGTTCCTCTGCCAGAGGTCTTGTTGCAGCCATTGCGTCCACCCAATTCCTCAAGGGCCTTTCTCTTTTCTGCCGCCCCTCCCCTTTACCAAGAGGGATGTCCTTCTGTAGACACTGCAGACAGGATGTCTGGATTATGTAAGACGGAGCCTTGCCACTCTTGTCTCGCAGGAACACTGGCTGTACTTCCAGGAAAGATTGGTCTGTTCTTCTAGCATTCCATGGAACTTCTCAATGTTCCTCACCAGCACCACAATTCAAATATATCAGTTCTTCTTCAGTCTTCCTGATTCAATATCTAGCTTTTACATGCACATGAGGCAGTTGAAAATGCAACACCATGGGTCAGGGGCATCTTCGTTCTCGAAGCAACATCCTTGGTTTTCAATAGTCTAAAGAAGTCTTGTGCATGCTGAGCCCCGGTGGTGTAGTGGTTGTGTGCAGGACTGTGGCCCACAGTGTTGGCAGTTCAAATCCAGCAGCAGCTCTCCAGGAGCAAGGCTGAGCCTTCTATTCCCACCAGGGGGCAGTGATGCCCACAAAACAAAACAGAAAAAAGAGGTCTTGTGCAACAGATATACCCAATGCAATGTGTCTTTTGATTTCACAATTATAGAAGCCTTAAAAGCAACAATAGCAACAATAAAACTGTGTTATGTAGGATTTTCTAGAGGAACAAAACCAGGGCACTTATGATTTATATATATGTATATATGTATGTATATGTGTATATATATATACACACACACACAGTGAGAAGGAATATAATAGCTAATTCATCCACAGAGCAGTACAAAGGGCTCAGTTTAACTCATTTTTGTGGAACAATTAATATCCTCAAAGTGCTTCAAGTCACGTGGGCTGCCGGTCCAAGTCAAGGAAGCAGACAGCAGGGTGGGTAAACAACAGTCAGTAGCAGTGGAGCTTAGAGAAGCAGGCCCTGATAGGATCTCAAACTCAAGTGATGCCAAGTGACAGGATCCACCAGCCTCAAGATTAAGTGTTGTATGAGCCAGCAGGGTGGTGAAGCAGGTCTCAAAGGAGCCTCCACAGGCTGGCTCAGCCCTTAGGTAGGACAACTCAGAATTGAGGCAAAGAACTAGCTTAAGCAGCAGCATGCTGGCTCAATCATCAGGGAGCGAGAGAGAAAGAAATGGACGTTGGAAAGGCATTTATTTCCTGGCCCTCCAATCAAGCTGCAACCTGATTAAACTCTGCCCACACGTTCCTATTGGCCTAGATGGCACAATAAATCTAATTAGCACAAAAAAACCCATTTTGTTTGTTTCTTTTCTGAAAAGGAGTGGCAAAAGATAGACTAGGGGCCTGTAAACAGCAGTTAGGCTGATGTAGAAGGAGAGGTGGTATTTTCTCATGGAGAGCAAAGAACAGGCAGGATGATTCCGTGCTAGTTACCTTCTCCCCTCACTGGCTGTGACCCTGGATAAGCTCCTTCTACTCCAAGTGTCTCTGTTGTGAGGAAACAGCTCCAGAAGTAAGGTGTTGCTAGAAATAGCTACAGATCTTGCCTGATCATAATTTCGCTCAACAAGACTGGGGCGGGGGGTAGAGAGAGGGAGAGAAGAAAGCATTTGAAAAACTACCATCTGCTATCTGAATCAATCCCTTCTGTTTTCCACATTTAATAGACTATGAAACCAAGAAGAAGTGATGTAAGAGTTTTAATCCCGGGCTGAGCCCCGGTGGCATAAGTGGTTGAGTGCAGGACTGCGGCCCGCGGTCTTGGCTGTTCAAATCCAGCGGCAGCTCTCAAGAGAGGCACTGGATAGTGCCCACGACCACCAGAGGCAGTGATGCCCCACCTCTCCAAAAAAAAAGAGTTTTAATCCCAAAAGTCGTTTCTGGAAGCAGAATCTCAAATCATAGCCTTTCAGACTTGGATGAATTGCAATATGCATTCAGAGTAGGGCAGGGATCCTGATAAAGCAACACAACTGTTATAGAAAGGTCATTAAAGAATGTCAACAGTTGAGGAGTGGGAAATAACACCTCCATTCTATTCTTAATCGTGGATGCTTAGATTAGCCTTTTCCTGAGTGTATTGTGTTTTGGGCCATCTCATCAATCAATCCAATATGCGATCTAGGTGCCATGGTCAAGCAAAATTAATAAACAGTCTCTCTATGATTCCGTCCCACAGTTTTGGTCAAGCTTTGTCATGTACTGCTCCCACCAATGGCTGAGTGGGGCAGGGATGTGCAGCAGCCCCATCCCACGAGATGATTTGGAGAGACCTCTCTGGCTTGAGAGTTGTCATTGGTTATGCTGAAACATCACAACCTTACACTAGAACCCAAGTCAAACCTCCCTTTTCCATCTCCCCCTTTCTTCTTGATTTCCTTGTTTTGTTCAGATGGTTCCTCTAGCTTCCTCTGGTCCCTTCCCAATTCTCCTTCACTGGCATTTTCTCCAGTAAATCTCTAGTACTTCTTAATCTACTTCTTGGGAACATGGGCCAATGCAGGAGCCAACCAAAACATCAAGACCTAGCCTCTCACAAATAGGCTTTATGAACACTATTGCAGGGGGATGACGACAGGACATAGGTCTACACCAATGAACAATCTTTAAAAAGGACCTCAATTTTCACAAAGTATTTTGTTCTTTTCCCAGTGCATTAGTGTAAAACTAAAAATCATCTATCTTAATACCCACTGGTAGAAATTGAACTGTAAGTTCAAAGGAAAGAGATGTTGATGCTCTAACCTATTTTCTGACAGGCCATTGAAGATGTTAACATGAAATCACATTGAACAAGAAGAGTCCTGATCCTGGATAGTGATCAGTGGTTTTATAAAAAGAGAGACACAGAGCAGAAATTGAGTCCTACAAAGATGAATTCCCAGGGCTAGCAGAAGCTGTGAGACAAAAGAGGATCTCCCCTGGGAATAGACAGAGTGTGGTTCTGCAGAAGCCCTGGATTTGAACTTCTAGCCTCCAGAGCTGTTAGGCAACAATGTGTGTTGTTTAAAGCCACCTGCCTTGTGGCTCTAGAATAGCTGGCTGTAAGGCTCTTGGTTTCCTAGTGTTTCCCAGATACTGTTTCCTACATGGTGAAGGTGTGTGACAACCTTGTGCTCAAGCAGGTTCATGGGTGCTCTTCTTCCAACAGCGCGTGCTCAATTTGTGTCTCTGTGTCACATTTTGGTACTCTCACAATATTTCAAACTTGTTCCTCATGCCAATGCACACTTCATAGATTAAATTATACTTAAAATTTTTTATTAACAGATCATTTTACTGGGAGCTCTTACAGGTTCTTATAACAATCCATACATTTAATTGTATCAAGCATATTTGTACATATATTGCCATCAACATTTATTTTCTATTTGAGTCCTTGGTATCAACTCCTCTTTTTTTCCCTTATCCCCCACCCCCACCCTTGTGACACCATGATAAATTATCATTATTTTCATATCTTACACTAACTACTGCCTCTCTTCCCCCAAGGTTTCTGTTGTTTGTCCCTCTAGAGGGGTATTATGTGGTTATGTGCCAATCACTGCAATCAGTTCCCCCTTTCTCCCCACCTCCTGGTATCACTACTCTCATTTCTGTCCCTGTATTCTGTGTGTTCTGAGCTCTTCTCTGTACCTGTGCACATGTTCCGGTATAGCCAGAAGTGAAAAGCAGTATGGGGGTCATGAAGCCTCAAGGAACCAGAGAAATATTGTGCGTTTCATTGGTGCTATATTACACCCTGGGTGCCTCATCCCTTCCTTGTGATCCTTTTGTGAGGGATGTACCATCATCTACAGATGGGTTTTTTTTTAAATGAATCATTTTATTGGGGGTTCATACAACTCCCATCACAAGCCATACATACATCAATTGCCACATTTACACACTTATTGCCATCATCACCCTCAAAACATCCTCCCTCCATCCAGGCCCCTAGTATCATCTCCCTATATTTCCCTTTCTTCCCCCATCCCCCATGAACCTGTGGTAATTTATAAATTGTTATTATTTTCATCCTGTACACTGTCCAATGTGTCCCAACACTCACTCCCTGTTGTCCGTGTCCCAGAGAGGAGGCTACGTGTAGATCCCTGAAGTTGGTTCTCCCTTTCTATTCCACCATCTCTCCACCCTCCTGATATCACCACTCCTATTACTAGTCTTAAGGGATCATCTATCCTAAATTTCCCATGTTTCCAACTTCACTGTACATCCCCTGGTCTAGGTGGATTTATGTGGTAGAATTGGGATCATGATAGTGGGTGGGAGGCAGCATTTAAGAAATAGAGGAAAGTTGCATAATTCATTAAAAAATCATTTTATTGGGGTGAGGTGTCTTACAACACTCATAACATTCCATTCATTGCTGGATTTGTAAGGTAGAATTAGAATCATGATAGTGGTGGGAGGAAGCATTAAAGAACTAGAGGAAAGTTATATGTTTCATTGGTGCTACACTACACCCTGACTGACTCATCTCTTTCCATGACCCTTCTGTAAGGGGTTGTTACCTACACATGGACTTTGGGTCTCCACTCTTCACTCCCCCTCATTCACATGATATGATTTTTTGTTCTTTGATGCCTGATATCTGATCTCTTTGGCACCTCATGATCACACAGACTGGTGTGATTCTTCCATGTGGGCTTTGTTCCTTCTCAGCTAGATGACGTCAAGCTCTTAAGACCCCAGATATCATATCTTCATAGCTTACACCAGTATCTTCATATCTTACACCAATTGCTGCCTCTCTTCTCCCAGGGTTTCTGTTGTTTGTCCCCCTGGAGTGGTGTGTATGTGGTTATGTGTCTATCACTGTAATCAGTTCCCTGCTTATACCTTTCGATGACCTGGAACCATCAGCTTTCTTCACCACATTAGTTTATGTATCCACTTTGTCTTCAGCGCTTATGTTGGGAAGGTGAGTACCATGGAATGGTACTCACTAGTAGAACAAAGTGTTGCACTGAGGGAGTGCTTGAGTGGAGGCCCAATGTCCATCTGCTACCTTAATACTAAACCTATGTTTATATGCACATAGATCTATTTCCCCATCATCATATATGAATACATTTACATATGTCCATGCCTGTATTTAGACCTCTATAAATGCCCTTTGCCTTCTAGTTCTTTCCTCTATTGCCTTTTACTTTTCTCTTGCCCTGCTGTCATGCTCAGCCTTCATTTGGGTTTCACTGATTGCTCTGGGTTACATTGCCCTTGATCAAGTCCTGTCAGCCCTCTTATACCCTCCTCACCACCGATTTTGGATCACTTGTTGCTCCCTTGTCCCTGGGTTTGTAAACACCACTTCCTTTCCCTCACTTCCCCCTCTCCCATGTCCCCCTGGAAACTTCAGTCCAGTTGTTTTCTCCTGTAGATTGTTTATCCTGCCTATCTTATCTAGATAGACCTGCAGAGATAATACTCTTCACAAAAACAAGACCAAGCAAATCAAAGCAACCAAGCAAAACAACAATAACAGCAGTAGCAGCAACAACAAAAAAAGCCCCAACAATGACAAAGAGAAAAAGAAAGCTTGTAAGTAGTTCAAGGTCTTTGTTGACCTTTAGGAATGTTTTCTGGTCAAGTCTGATGGGGTACTATGTCCTGGCCCCAAGGTCTATTTTTTTGCTTTCCCTTAGGAGTTTCGTGCTCTGTACCCTCATCCTGTTCTGTTGCACTACCTTGGTGTTTTCCCTAGATATGGTTGGGTCAGATCAGGGCACAATTCCCACACTGTGTTTCTGGTGCTGCCCCCTGTAGGGCTATGGATCATTGAGGGATGTCGTGTCTCATAGTGAGGCCGGCCATATGGTCCTCTCTGTGCTTTGACTGCTCTGAGTAGGGAGATGGTCCTCAAGGCTTGATGGTCCAGGATACGTTCCACTCTCTCTTCCTCCCCCCCTTCATTTGCTCCCGTGTGCTCTGATCAGACATGTCCCTCTTCCTGAGCGGTAGCCTCAGTGCTGTCCTCTGAAGTCACTTTTTGTGGGGCGAGGGGCGACTGTTCACATACTTGTGATTGGAGTCGGCCCCCCAGACCTCTCTACTGGTTTCCTGCTTCGTGTTGGTATGTCGCATTCACATCTTAGAGCACTGGGTTGAGGTCTGGTCTCTCTCCCTGAGGAGATAGAAACAACACCCTCCAACCCCCGGTTCTCAACAATATGTTTTGTTTATTTTGTTTTGTTTGGGCCTTCTGATGCCTGTTACTCGATCCCTTATGATCCCACAGGCTAGTGTGCTTGTTTCAGGTGGGCTTATTTGCTGGATGACTATTTGTTTAACCTCAAGCCTCTAAGACCCCAGATGCTATCTTTTGATAGCTTGACACCTTTCACTTTCTTCATTACATTTGCTTATTGTGTTAGTCTGGGTAGGCTAGAGGAACAAATTTCATAGACACACATATGGATCTAAGGGTATGATATATATATATATATATATATATATATATATATATATATGAGAAATGGGACATTGAGAAAGCATCCTAATCCAGTCCAGTACAAAGTCATAAGTCCGATTTTAGCCCATATACCCGATACCAGTCTATAATGTCTCCTTCTGACTCATGAAGTCACAGGCCAGTGGGTGCAGAATCCCAGCACTGGCAGGGATCTCCCCATGGCTCCTCGCTTCCAGGGCTCAGGGTCCATCAATAGCATCCAGTGGTGGCAGAGGTAACTCAGCACTGGCAGAGCTCTCCACGTGGCTTCTCCAGCTTCAGAGGTCTGGTTCCATCAGGGTAAGGCCATGCGGCTTCTCCTCCGGCTCCTCCAGCTCCTCGGATGCTGCCATCTTGTCTTATTTGTGATTCATCATCTCTGAGGCTAACTCCCAACAACTGGGGAGATAGCTTTTCATCCTCATGAGGGAAATATCGTGAGATTTCCCAGAAGTCTCAGGAGAAAGCCATGGTCACACAGAGGCCTCATTGGCTACTCAATAGCTAGCTCCAGATTAAAGGCTAATAGACTCCACCCCTACATTTCAACCATAAAATTAACATAAGCACATGACCGCCACACTTATGTACCCATTTTGTCTTCAGCGATCCTAGGGAGAGGGTAAGCACCATAGAATGCCAGGTGGTTAGAACAAAGTGTTCTTGCCTTGAGGCAGGGCATGAGGAGAGGCCCAGAGCTCATCTACTCTCTCAATGCATTGCCATATAAATATATGTACACAGGCTAATTCCTCTATTCTTATGAATTAGTGTATTTATATACGCACACACACATGCTTTTACCTCTAGCCATAGTTTTGCTCCCTAGATCTTTCCTGTTTCCTTTTACCTTCTTGCTGCCCATCACACTCACCCTTCTTCTGCCTCTGAGTAATTCCTCTCAGCTATATTGCTGCTGCTCCAACACCCCCAGGATCTCTACATCCTCTTCGTTGTTGATTTGGATTCCCTAGTTGTTCCCCTGTCCATGGTGTTGTTTGCTCACTGCTCTCTTCCCCTGCCTCCTCCTCCCTGCAAGTCCCTCTGGTACTGTCAGTTCCATTGCTTTCTCCTCGGGCTTGCTTTCCATGCCTATCTCATATAGGTAGGCACAGTCAACAATAATGGGAAAAAAATAAAAAGAAAACACAAGATTGAATAGAGAGAGAGAAAAAAAAAACAACAGATAATAATCACTAGGGAAAAAAGAAAAGCATGCTTAGTTCCAGACCTGTCCTGTGAACTTTCTATTTTTCCACTGTTCCTGGGGAATTCTGGAAACTCCCCCTCCTTGCCTAAAGTCTATTTTGGGGGGGCTCTTCAGGGACTCTGTGGCTTTGCTTTGCTTCCACTGCTGATCTGTTATGTTTCCTTCTTGGTTTTCCCCACTAGGGGGCGGGGAGAGGGGTTTGAGACCAGACTAACACTCTGCTGTGTGTCCCAGCATCCTTTCTCTTGCTCTTGCCGGCCCTTCAGGCCTCTCTGTGTCTTAGCAGTTCCATGCAGGGATGCTGTCCTCCAGAGTTGTGTGCCGATCTGGGATCTAGACCCTCAATCTCTCTTTTTCCTTCTTGGTTTGGTTCTGTGGGGGCCTGTCCCCAACCTGTAGCTTTAGTCTTGTCCTCTGTAACACATACTTCTAGGGAGGGGTCAGTTTGCCCTTGATTGGGGTCATAAATCTGACATATATGCACTGGGAAACCAGAAGGCTTTACTGAGCCAGCAAACCCACAGTAGCACTGAGGGATGGTTGTACTTGTTAGGCCGGTTGTCTAGAGAAACAAATCTAACGGCACTCATCCATGCACGAGAAAAAGCTCATACCAAGAAGTCATTGTCTATCAGGAAGCCATGCCAGCCTGGTCCAACTCAAGTTCCTAAGTCGGATGCTAGTCTGTAAGTCCCTCCTCAGACTCACACAGCCACAGGCCAGCAATGCAGAATGGCGAGCCAGGGACCAGAAAGCGCACAGGCCGGTGGCTGCAGAGTCACTTGGCCCCAAAGTCAGTGGAAACACGGCAGAGCGCTGCCAGCCCTCAGGGTTAGGTAGCCACAGATGGCCACCCCTCCAGGCAGGCATTGTTCCAGCAGGCAGGAAGGAGGAATGGCCAAGAGAGAGGCTCTCAGGACCCTGCTTACACATATGCCACACCCCCAAGGAAGCATCCTGAGGCCGTGATCTGCTTCCAGCCCTGCACTTCCATATGTCTTCACGTCGACATCAAAAACCATCGACCTGCCACGGCCGTGCAATGTGATGGCTGCCCTAGGAAAGGGATCCGCCCACTACCGTGAGGGTGCAGGGAAGAGAACACCGTCGCACATCAGCCATGGGGATGTACCTTGACATAGGCCTTTTGGAAAGCAATTTGACACGATCCATCTTGACAACACACACCGGCAAGCTTTGGTGAAAACACCCGAACCCACTGCTATCAGCGGGTTCCGATTCCTGGGGACCCTGGGCGACAGAACAGAATTGCCTCTGGGTTTCTGCGACGGTCAGTCTTGATGGGGGCAGACTGCTCACCTTTCTCCCAGGGCCATTTGATGGGTTCAAACTGCGGAAATTTCAGTTGGCCACTCAATGCACAACTCGCCTCGCAACCAGGGCTCTTTGAGAAACAACACACGCATGCATTCTTTGATCCAACAGTGACAGGAAAGCAAGATAAACAAAGACGCGCAATATGTGGAAAGGTGTCTGTACAAAAATGTTTATGATAGCGCTTATAGTAGTGAAACTTTTGGTGAAACTCTCATCTGTCATCATTGATTTTAAAAGGGGTCGTCACTCAACTGTTAAAAATGTTGTAGGTTTCAATCTACTGATAAGAAGAGATACTTGTGATTTATTGATAGTTAAAAGTGAATGCGGCTGAGCCCCGGTGGCGTGGTGGTTGAGTGAGACACTGTGGTCCACGGGCTTGGTGGTTCAAATCCAGCAGCAGTTCTCCAGGCGCAAGGCTGGTCCTCCCACTCCCACCAGAGGGCAGTGATGCCCAAAAAATTTAAAAAAAATTTTTTTTTAAGTGAATGCATGCAGAACGGGATACTTATGTTTTGTGTGAAGGTGTCTGGGCCGGGATTCTCAATGGCTTGGTAATGAAACCTACTAACCCCCAATCTGACCTACCATAATATAATCAGAGTCAATTAGCTGTAAGCCTCCATCACGGGACACACATTAGGCCCAAGGCAACACCCTGACTCAGGTCATGGTCTCAATGCAAACGAATTTCAAGGGGCGTGTGGCCTGCTTGCTATCTAAGTTGATCCTGTGGAAATCTTGCTTGTTTTTGTGAAGCCTGAATCCTGCATCTAGCTTCTTGACCTATGGTCCTTGGAACTTGAGCGAACCACCTGCCATATTGCCTGCCCCTCCTGGGAGTTGTCCGAGGCCTTCTAGCTGAGCTGCCAATCCTGGTTCTTTTGAGTCAGTAGCCACAGGTCTAACTTGCGGACTTTGGAGTCATCTGCCTCTCTAGCCACTAGCTCGTGGACTTCCGGCCAGTTTGGGGTTTGCCAGCCCTCAGCCCCTGTAGCTATGAGAGTTGAGCCATGGTGGCATCGTGGTTCTGAGTCGCACTGTGATCCTCAAGGCCTGCAGTTCAAAACCACCAACCTTTTCACAGGAGAAAGACACGGCTTTCTAAACAGCCCCAGAAACTCACAGGGGCAGTTCTGTTGTTATGTGTCTGAGCATGGACTTGATGGCAGGGAGTCTGGTTTTGGGTTTGGTAGCTGTGTGAGTCAGGAGAAACTTCCAGTTTATCATCTGACCCATGGTCGTGGGTCCTACCTGCGTCTGTAACTGTGTGAAACATATATATATGTGTGTGTGTATATATATATATATATATGATGTCATCATTGGTTGTGCATCCCTAGAGAATCCAGCCTAAGACCCACGTTCAGACGGTCATAGGTTTATTCCAAACAGATCACACTTTACCATGTCTCTGCAGTCAGTGGCTGGCTGCAGATGAGTTCTCTCAGTGTACACTTGTTCTGTTTTATCCAAATTCCTGCCCTGTGATGGTGAAAATCAAAGCATGCAGAATTCTTTGCAGTGGGATTAGAGCAGTGGTTCTCAACTTTCTTAATGCTGTGACCCTTTCATACAGTTCCTCATGTGATGGTGACCCCCAACCATAAAATTCTTTTCGTGGTTACTTCATAACTGTCATTAAAAAAAACCCGTCATTCTGCTATGGTATGAATTGCCATGTAAGTATCTGATAGGCAGGATGTATTTTTTTTTTTAAAATAATTTTATTGGGGGATCTTACAGCTCTTATAACATTCAATACATCATCTGTATCAAGCACATTTGCACACATGTTGCCGCATTCACTTCAAACATTTTCCACTTAAGCCTTTGGTATAAACTTCTCTTTCCCCCTCTCCCCTTTTTTTAATGAATCATTTTATTGGGTACTCATAAACCTCCCCACATGATCCATACATGCATCAATTGTATGCAGACCACATTTGCACACTTGTTGCCATCGTCACTCTCAAAACATCCTCCCTTCACTTAGGCTCCAGTACCAGCTCCCCATATTTCCCTACCCCCTCCCCCTCCCTTGGCAGAATGTATTTTCATTGTTACAAATTGGACCTAATGAAAGCACAATGATTAATCACAAAGCAACATGTAATTATATATTGTGAAATATTTCTAGTTACAAATACATGTAATTTTGTCTTGAAGCATGGTGTTGAATAGGCAACAGTCTTCACGCTGGGTATGTGGGTGGATCTTCAGTGAGGCAGACCTGCCTGGAGAGGGGTACAGGAGCAGTATCTTGATTCTTAAGACCACTGCAAATATGTGTTTTCCGATGGTCTTAGGCGACCTCTGTGAAAGAGTCACTTGACCCCCAAAGGCGTTGTGACCCACAGGTTGAGAACCGTTGTATTAGAGAGATGAAAATATTTCCTTCAGAATGGCATAGACCTTGATGGAAAATCGGATGAGAAACAATAGTCCCACCTTTTAATATTCTTATTTACTAAAGGTTTATTTAGCAAAAATCTCTATCATTTTTAGCAATACTTTTTGATTTACCCTTCTATATAAAATACTAGGAGTGATCATTTTAAATGTCATTTTCCTTCTTCTTGCATATTTGTACTGGCTAATATCCTCACTATAAGCATGTGGAACCTTAGGCATTTTTAAGTGAAGAACATCTATCAATTGAAGCTAGTATAACAAAAGGATATAGGTTAGTATCTTTTTTAAGATAAATTTTAAAATTGTGACTGGGAGGGGTGTTCATATTTTCAGACCATCACTTCTTCCCCAAAGGTTCAAATCACTCATCAATTTCTTCTTCCCCATCATCTCTCTCCCTCCCATTTCTCTTCTCCCTCAAAGGATCCTCCATTCTCCCTTGCACCAAAGTTAATGTCTCTCAGTCTCCTAATCCATTGCTTCAGCTCCTCAATCTTGACCTCCTTTCTTCCCTTTGGTATATCAGTGCCTGTCTTGTTTTTCTTCCATATTGTGGTGGTCTTATACAATATTTCTTCTTTTACAATATATCTTTTACAATATATCTTCACTCAGCATAATGTTCTCATAATGCTTCATGGTCTCATCCTTTGTTTTCACAGGCTGATCTCTTACACAGGCTAATCTCCCTGTGTTGTGGCTTAGGCTGGAGCACAAACACCTGGACTGGTGACTCCCCAAGTGGAGCTGGAGAAACTAGGGTTGGTTGCTGGGAAAGTGGTGCTGTGAAGAGGCTCAAGGGGGAAATAGCAGGAGAAAATGATGACAAGTATTGACGGACGGAGACAGGGCCATTGAGGCAGAGGGAACAGAAGAGATGCTCAGCAGAGTTTCTCAGAAGAGAGGGGAGATTATGCAGACTTTTGTGCTCAGGGCCTAGAGTACCTCCAGCTTGGGTTTTTTAAAGTCACATGAAAAACAGAACCCAGGTGAGACTAAAGAAATGACATCCTTCTAGAAGAACTGAAGGAGGCTGGAAGAAATAGCTTTGAGCTGGGGAAAACGTGCAGAAAAGAGGTTTCCATGCCTTGGAACCCACTCCCTGGCATGCGACAAATAGAGGGATAGCCAAAGGATATCGTCATTGATGGGCCGATCCCTGGGCGCTAGAGGGCCTGAGGGAGCCTTTCTGAAGCCGTTGAAGCCAAGGAAAGAGCAAGGGAACCAACAGCCTCTGAGGTCCCTTTCCACGACGCACAAGGTCAAAGTTGGGCGAAGGACAGCTCAGGGAGGGCCATGTGGGAGCAGAGCCAGGAGGTGCTCAGATTTTGGAGACGAGCCTTTGGACGAGAGCAACACCCTGGGCACCCAGAGGGTGGCAGCAGAGAGTCACTGGAGCGCTCGTGGATCTTTCTGGGAAGCTCTTTGGCGTTTTTTCCCTCCACACTGCCTGTGTAGCCTAAAGGAACAAAGTCTCCTCCTTTTACCAATTCCCTTTTGATCTCGTCTGCCCAGCCCCACTTTCCTTTCCTGCAGGCCGGTAACAACTTCCTTTCATTTGGGCAACAGCTTCATTGACACCCTTTATTACCAGTCACCTTTTAAAAAATTATTATAGATCATTTTATTGGGGACTCATACAACTCCCATCACGATCAATACATACGTCAGTTGTATGTATATCACATTTGCACACCTGTTGCCATCATCATCCCCGAATCACCCTCCCTCCACTTAGGTCCCCAGTACCAGCTCCCCTTATTTCCTCTCCCTCCCCACTCCCCCATGAACTCTTAATAATTTGCACATTGTTATTACTTTTTCATTTTGCATTCTGATATCTCCCTTCACCCACTTCCTTGCTGTCCGCATTCCAGAGAGATCATATGTAGATCCCTACAATTGGTTCCC